>VDFB02282623.1:0-46777 GCA_007258455.2 Sequoia sempervirens | reverse complement strand
TTTATTTCTTAATGAAAATTCACCACTCCAATGCAAAAATTAAGCTTATTCAATCATATTTCCAACCATCACATGCTTGGATCATAACTTGAAACATACAGGCCATACAAAGCATGAGATCAACAAATTTTGTTTCAAAAAACACAAAAAATAGCAAGTTCTTTATTGAAAATTCTTTCCAACTTCAACAACAACCTTTCCTCAACCAAGAGAGGAATATTTAAGGTCTCCCCACTTCCTCCAACATCCTCCGACTGGAATTTTAATCATTTGATTGTTGGAACACCAAGAGACTGTATATTTTCCTTTAAATGCTTAATTAAGGTAATTTGAACAATTTACCATAATGCACCTAAAAAATACCTCCAAACTATGTGAAAGGCATCAAAGCCCACTCAAATGAGCAAGGTGACTCACCTTAGGTGTCTAGTTACATCAAGGCATCTTTATTTCTCAATTTTCCAAGATGCACTAAACTTACAAAGGAGGATGGAGGCCTTGTTATACAAAAAAGTTAATCACCAAAAACAAAACTCAATAAGAAACCTAGGATACCTATTAAAAAACATTTGAAATGGTCCTTAGGACCTTATTCCACCACAAAACCAAAAAAAAAAAACACAACCAAAACATTCTAGATCCATTAGACCCATGGGTGCTCCTGCACCAGTCACCCATTTCTGTTGAGTTACCAACTTGTAAATTTATCAAGGAACTTGAGTTGTTAGAGGAGTAGCTTATGGAAGTAAGGCTTGCATAGTTGATGGAGTTAGAAGAAACTAAAAAAGAGGCATTGAGGAAGCTTGAGATCCATCAAGCTTAGGTGAAGAATTATTTTGACAAGAGAGTAAGGCCAAGAGGTTTCATTGTTGGAGATTTAGTGTTCAAATGGGATGAGCATAGAAGAAACCCTGGAAAATATTCCAAGTTTTATGCAATTTGGGATGGACCTTATGTAATTACATAGTGCAAAGAGCACAACTCTTTTCAACTTTCCAAGTTAAGTCGAGAGGTGTTTCCTATCCTAGTTAATGGGATCCACCTTAAACATTGCCTCTAAAGATAAGTTCTACTTTTGTACTATAGGAGAGTGGTTTTTCTGCTAATAAGTGCTTGAAGCACATTTCATTTTAGTTGTTTTCTAGCCATCGGGGCCTTTTAGTTGGCTTTTAGTTTGGTTGGTTTTGTTTTATGTTGTTGTTTAGAGTTTTTGTAGTTCATTTTCATGGTTTTCTAAGTTTGAGAGGGGGGAAGATTTGACTCTGCACCTAATGAATTGTTTAAGGAAACTGGTCTAATGCTTAGCAGCAAAGCATTCAACAAAAATTGCAAAGAATGTTGCCAATTTTTCACCCACAACTCAAATTGGTAAAGATGAAACATCTTATGTTAATTTTAAGGTGAAAGATTTCAATTTATTTATTTGTTGCTTAACCACTGAATATATTGAATTTTAAAAGAAAAGACTTCATTTGTTATTTTGCAATGTTTTATAACAAAAAAAAGCATTAAGTTTTCCATTCAATATTTTATAGCAAAAAAGAGACTACATGAGATATGAGAATATTGATTTCATCCAATTCTATAATGATTTGTTCAATTCACAATGTTGCATACATTTTACAAAAGAGATTACAAAATTGTACAAGATTGCAAAGAATTTTGTTTTTCATATTCATTAGAAAGAAAAGAGAAATCAATTGTCCCACACAATTTGTGGGAATTTTTGAACCAACACAATGCAAGGAATGTCCAATACATTTGAAGATAAGTAAAGTAAAATAAGCATATAATAAAAAAAATATCCATAATTGCCTATTGGTGTTTGGTGTTGATCTTTGTTGTAGCTGCTCCATCCTTGCTCCTAATCTTGAGTGAACCAGTATCATGATGAGAAGAGTTTTTAGAGCTTCGAATATGAATTTCAATATGTGCTCTATCAACAAAAATAGTGTGCATTTCCTATGATGTTGACTCAATTGAATAAACATTAGAAGTATGCAAGATGGGCTAAGAAATAAATTATCATAGGACCATTGAGCTTCATTGTTTTTATCTAACATGTCTATTTACTATGCAGGTATAGGAGATATCATGTATTTGATTCATTTCTAGAGGAAATAATATCATGTGGTGCAAAAATGGGCTCCGACAAGGGTTGAGCCCATTATGCTGCCCCTTAAATTCAAGAGGGGATTGTGATGGGAATTTATGTTTATAATGCTCAAAAAGAGATATCTCAACTGAATAAGTAATTCATAACTTAGAAACTACAAGAGAAATAGATCCATTTCCAATTCATGTCAATCAAATTCAAAAGTGTAATGAAAATGAAAATAAGAGATGAGCAAGGAATCCTCTTGAATGCTCAAAAATATGTAGAATAAAAATAAATTGCACTATCTTTCATTAGATATTTTTATTTGCATACAAATATGTCATGATATCATTGATTAATTGCATAGTGTTGTTATAGCATCATATTGCTGCCATGTTTCATATATATGTTGCTCACATTGATAGGGCAAAAAAGTAAGTAATGTTGTTTATGTTTTTTATAATGTTCAATATCCCACAAGAAGGTGCCATCATATACATGATATCTTACAAGTAGCTTCTACACATAAGTGGATAGGAGGAGTACATTTTTCACAAATAATACTAAGGTGGGATGATCATTAAGCATTCATGACACAACCATAATGGTGGGCAAGCAATTATGTACTTCATCAAAAGTGAAGGTAGTTCAAGGTATTGAAAATGTAAAATACAAGCAACAATAGAGAAGAACTGTTGGAGTCACAACATGAAGAGAAAAATAACCATTATTGTCTATTTGTGCAGTATATAATGATCATCAAAGGTTTGTATGTGCAAATTCTGAAGGAGACAATATTTTTACATATAAACATCATAAAGGCATGTATTCATGATTCATTGTTTCACTGTATTGAGATTGTTCAACTTTGAAAGAGAGCATTCACAAAGAGGGTTTGCAATTGAGTGTTTGATGCTTCTAGATTGTGAAGGGAAGTAGTGCATCATGCTTGTTTGATAATGTAGAAGAGTTACAACAAATAGTAGTGAGGTTCATTTCCTGTAGATGCTTCATGTTATCCAAGTGCAAGCATTTTGAGGTAATGTACAAATAGAGAATGAAGCATTAACATTAATCCCACCATGACTCATGCGATGCATTTGTGTGCAAGAAAAAAAGAAAAGAGTCTTCTTTTGCTGCTTCATAGAACAAGAAAATACAAGTAGAGTAGTAGCCATGTAAGGATTTGAAGAAGAAATGCATGTGGTTAGGAGAACAAAAAATGAAATGGAAATGTTCTCCTCTATTAAAAAGAAAACAATGTTATTTATTTCTACCATTTTCTAAAGCCAAACATCTATTCTTCAAAAGAAAATGAGTAGAATTTCATCATGATGTTAGGGTTTCAAGCAAAGAAGAGGTTTTTCAAACTCATTCAAAAAAGAAAGCACCCAGAAATGCATGAATGGTCATGGCCATGAAGGGTTTTAAAACCTAGAAAATGGTAAAACAAAGTGTAAGAAGTTCTTCTCTTCACAAGACTTTCACTTTTTTCTTTGGGTAAAACTTTAATGGAGTTTTTATCAACTAAATAGAGAGGAGATACATGTATATAAATCTAGTGTGTGTCTCAATGGCCATGGCCTGAAGGGGTATTTTCCTTTAAAAATAACAAAACCCTCTTGGGTTTCAATAAAGAAGCCAAAAATGAAGAAGGATGGAGGAGATTCAAGTTTATACAAATATATAAACACTTAGAAATAAGGAGAGATTCAAGGTATGGTCATGACCTGCAATAAGGAAAATATATAGAAGTTTTCATAGTGCTTCCACAAAATGAAAGAAATAAATAAATGCATTCATTATCATGTTAGACTTGAGCTTTTATCAACAAGAAATGAAGAGAATACAAAGATTCAAATGGTGGAGCCTTATCTTCATGTTTTGTTGAGAGAGAATACACACAAGGATGCAGGTTTTTCCCATTTTCTTCCTCAAAAAGACTCATAACCAGTCTCTCATGGTGGCTCTAGAACATATAGAAGGTCAACAAAAATAAGCAAGGAAAAAATGTATCAGAAAATATATTATGCCCGTGGCTTAGAAGCCCAAAATTGCTTTCAAAATGGAGGAAAAATGGAGGTTGATGCCCATATTTGTGAAAATAATACTTACCCATTCATGTTTCTACAAAATCTCCATGGGACCTCTCCAAAACAACAAGAAAAGTGAAAGGGCAAGCTTGAAACCCTAATGGATTTGGTTGTTGAGTGCAGAGAAACATTTATCCAAAGTTGATCGATGCAAATGAATGGCCAAAAAGTGAGGAGGGCTCAAGTTTTTATGTTAGGATTTCCTATCACCCTAACTTGCCTTGTGATTTTTGTCACATTGAGTTTAAAATCAAAGGCCGAACTAATACCCTTTATTATATTCGATGGCTACCTTTGCACATAGTGTATGCCTAGGATTTATGCCTTAGAAATATTTCATAACCTTTGGAGAAAAATTAAAACATCATGTATGCCTTGGTCTTTTCATTCCCTAGGTCAAAAATTTTAGGCCTTAGTATTTTCAAAACTTTGAAATAAAGTCATGTGACCTTATGATCTAGGGATTATTCTTTTGAAAATCAAAGATTGAAGGAGGTGTATGTGAAAATCAAAAAATCAAGTTAGAAAGGTTGAATTTTTCAAAAATCAAATCAAATGTAATTAGAGCCTCTCTATTTTATAATTGTGAAACTACAAAATTGTAAAACATTGATTAAGAAATGTTCCTATAAATTGCTTAATCAATTGTTATTAAAATGCAATTTATTGGTGCACTTGATTTTTACTTGAAACTTTTTATTTTCGAGTTTGAGTTCTTGGGTGAAATTGGAAAAGAATGGACAAATTGAACCTTATATTTTTAGTTTTCAATTAGTTAGAACCTAATTTTGTGGGGATTTTGGATTGAACTATTGGAGATAGAAAGGTTCCATCTTTTTCAATCAGTTTAGATCTGTTTTGAGCACTATTTAGGTGGGTTTTCTCTTGAGCTAAAAAATGGATCAAAGTTGCTATTCCAAGATGTAGTTTTAGCCATATTTTTCTATTCTCACTATTGGAGACATTTGGGAGATATAAGTTGGAGAAAATTTTGATTTTTATCTATTCATAATATTGTTTCTTCATCTCTTGCTCACATCAGAAAGTTTTGTAAACACTTTTGTACTCAGATTTTGATGTTGATACTCCTTCAGTTTCAATAAATAACAAAGTTTTCCTTCTCACATTTTGTCTCATGTTCACAGTACCAATTTGATGTTATTATGATTTGAAATATTGAATCCTCTTATGTCTTGTTATTGTGAGTTTGTGCACAAAATTTCATATAATTCAGGTTGTATGATTGTGTTCAGTTCAAGCCTTCATAAAAATTACTGATGAGTTGTATGTTTCAAGTGGGATTTTGAGAGTTGAGGTTTTGAGAAATTGTTTGTGAGTGGAATCATCAAATTCAATTAAAAATTCTGGTGAATCATCCTTAGGTTTTAGGCTTTAATTTTCAAGTTTTCCTCCTAAACCATTTCCTTAGAAAATCATTTAGATTAGGTGATTTTCTAGGGGAACCATCCTATTCTAGAGATTCACACTCAACATAGATCACTCACAATTTGAGAGTGTCTCTGTGTTTCAAAAGGATAGTTAAGTTTATCTTGGCTAAGGGTGCAATCCTAATTGACAACAATAGTCCTCATCATTCTCAATCCTTGTCTCAAAACATCCCTTTAGAGTGAGGTAAGTTAGGGAAGCCCTCTGGTCTCAGCTCTTCATGATGTGGAGCCTTGATGTGGTTGGTTCCCCTCTCTTACATTTTTGGTGAACCTATTGTGAACCATTTTGGTTATGTTTAGCAATACTGAAAGCTCCTTTGCTCATGTTCTAGGAGTGTTGTAGGTGTGAGTGTTGTGGGGCCTTTTTCCTTGCAATCTGACCTATGACCCCTAGTAGGTGTAGTTGGAAGGTTATGTAAGTGAAGGTTATGTAAGTGTTGCATAACGAAACCTTAAATGGATCACTGCCCTATCTTACAATCTTTGGGGGGGCTTTATGAGAGTATCATTTAGTGTTTGTGATGGCCTATTTTCTACATCTACCTATCTCCCCTATGTAGTCTGCAAGTATTATTATAGGTATAACTGATGCAGGAGCATCCAGTGGTGTAAGGGCAATCTTGCATCATCTAAAAATAGTTAAATTTCAAGTTTCTCAATTTTTAGATATTTTTTACATTTTTGGATACCCTTTTCATCATAGTGAAATTCCCAATTTGTGGTTTTTATTTTCTGTTCTTGGGTTGAAAGATATTGCAGTTTTAGTTTCCTAGATTTGCACCTAAAAATCTTTCGAGTTAGATTTGAGGCACTTAGATTTTTTGGAATGGCCCCAAAACTTTCCAAAATTAGCATAGCCAATTTCAAGTGTGATATTGACTTTGTGACCTTTCCAATGGTTCAAACGGCTCGTGAATCGGAGTCCTGGATCAAAAGTTATGGCCCTGAGAAGTTGGCGCACTTTCTAGAAGATACAATTGCAAATGTTCTTTTGAAATTTGAACTTCAATTTGTAATTTTTCGGTGCCAAACCGCCTAAACTCAAATTTGAATATTTTTTTGGCTCCAAACTAAAGAGGAGCTCTATTTATGGGCGGGTTTCTAATTTTTGGGTAACTTTTTGGGGGACAAGCTCGCATATTGCGAAATGGTTATTCTGTAGTTTTCTGTAACTTGCATGTGTTGTAGAACTTGGGGATTTGAGATCCTCTACATGTAAGAAGCTCCATTTTCTGAATAATAAAATTATTCTCTTGTTTGTGGGTTATTTTTCTAAGTCTCGGGCGCCTCATCAAGTGGTATCAGAGCGGGTTTTCTTGGCGTGTGGACGATCGCCGATCATGAGGCGATTCACACCGGACTGTGGTTGTGGGTCAAGGTCAAGAAAGATGCCTCAAGAGTGATGCGGTAGGTGGTGGTTCCAGGGTGGTCAGAGGTAGTAGAAATGCTGGTGGAAGAGATGCACTGGCAGCCCTCCAAAGACAGATTGACACGTTACAAGAGCAGTTGAGAAGAGGGTTAAACCCGAGGGAGGAAAGTGAGGATGAAGGAGAGGAAGAAGGTTTAGATGTAGAAGAGGAAGAAGAATCAATTGATCAAGACCAAATGTGGCTAATAAGGGACATTTCAAAGATCAGGAAAAGACCTAGAGCAGAAGTCCCCAGTTATTCTGTGGTCCGAATCCCAAGAGTTGATCCATCAGGATCAATCCAGCTAGAAGAATATTTTGAGTATGAGGAAATAGGAAGACCCGATTAGGTTAAGTTTCTGAAAATGAAGCAGAAGGGCCATGCTTATTTGGTGGAAAGAGGTCCAGCTTGGAAAAAAATTGAAGAGGAAAAGGAAATATCACCGTGATGGGATCATGGTAGAGAACCAAGCAAAGCGCCTATCTCCAGATTATGAGTTGATCCGAAGAAATTGCAAGGGTTGAAGCAAGAAGTAGATTCATGAAAGAATATACCAAATATTTTCACAAAGATAATCATTAGAAACCAGTCACATGAGGCCAATATGAGAAGGTAGCCCGACATCTTAATGGGTTACAAACTACATTCGTGAGGGGAGTTAAGCCTAGTCAAAATGACTACCATTGAGGATGTGTATCAATTTTCTCTGAAGGTGGAAGAGAAGTTGAACAAAAGATTTGATGGCTAGCAAAAAGGATGAGGAGGTCAAAGTGGAAGGGGCAGTGGAAGACCTTTAGGAAGCCAAAATGATGATGAAAAGAAAAGTGAAGATGTGGGTACCAGCCGAAGCCAAAGGAATGACAACTTCACCTCGGATTAAAAAACGCACGAAGGGTGATCAAAGAGCTAGAGGATGAGAGAGATATGGACAAGGATCCGGAAGAGGTGGTTTCAAAGGAACATGTTTCTAGTGTGGTGAAGAAGGGCATCGAGCCTATGAATTTCCACAACACCAAGGAAGGATAGAAAATGGCCGAAGGTGGTGGAAGGGTCACATGTAGATGAGGAGGCCCAATCCTCAACATCTCGGGATGATGCTGGAAAGGGGAGGCCCTAGTGATTAGAGAGCCCCGGTGGACCCAGAAAAAGAACCGTAACGTAGGAAGAATCAAGCCACACAAGGCAAGTGTGAAGGAAAATGTTGTGATTTACTATTGATGGTGGGAGCAACTGAATTCAGTGTCGTGAGGAGATGGTCACAAAGTTGAAGTTGAAGAGGGAAAGGCACTCGCATCCGTATCAGATTTCCTGGTTGTAGAAAGACCACAAAGTTTTGGTCAATGACCAGTGCCTAGTAAATTTCAAAATCAGGAGCTACCATGATGAGGTACTCTGTGATATCATCCCCATGGATGCATGCCACATGTTGTTGGGGGAGGCTGTGGCTGTTCGATAGGCAAGATATACATGATGGCCATGATGCAAACACTTATTCCTTGACAAAGTATGGGGTTCGGCCATGTTGAACCTAAGGAGACCAAAGAAAAGGTATGCAGAGTGCTAGAATTTTAAGGATGGAAGAAATTTTTTAGAAGGTATAAAGTATGAGCGTGTGTGTTATGCATTGATTCCTAGAGTGAGTAAGGAGGATAGTGAGAAGGTTCCAGAAGAAGTTTCTAGGATGTTGGGTGAGTTTCAGGATATTGTTTCTGATAATGTACCTGAGGGTTTACCACCAATAAGGAAGATCGCTGATCAGATTGACTTTGATTCCCAGAGCCAGCTTAAGGCCAAATAAGGCAGCTCATGTGAACTTAATTCTAGCAGTAAAATGAGGAGTCAAATGCAAGTTCAAGAGTTTGAGAAAAAGGGTTTGATACGGGAGAGTTTGAGTCCATGTGCAGTACCTGAGTACTAGCACCAAAGAAGGATGGGGAGTGGAGGATGTGTACAGATTCCTAAGCCATAAACAAGATAACAATCAAGTACAGATTTCCCCTGCCAAGGATGGATGACCTGATGGACTATTTGAGTGGAGCTCAGTACTTCACAAAGATTGATCTGAAGAGTGGATATCACTAGATCCGGATTCGAGAGGGAGATGAATGGAAGACTGCCTTCAAGACCAAAGAGGCTGTACGAGTGGTTAGTCATGCCCTTTGGGCTAACCAATGCACCGAGCACATCCATGCTCATGAACAAGGTACTAAAAGAATTTATGGGAAGTTTTGTTATTGTGTATTTAGATGATATTTTTATTTTCAGTAAGATGTTGGATGAGCATCCGATGCATATATTCTAGAGCCTTTGAGAAGTTAAGAGAAGAGAAACTATTGATTAATCTGAAGAAGTGCAGTTTTGTGAAGAGGGAGTTAGTGTACTTGGGGTTTGTTGTCTCAGCAGAAGGTCTCAAGATGGACCTAGAGAAGGTGAAGGCTATTCTAGAATGGCCTACCCCAAGAACTACTACTGAGGTGAGATCTTTCCATTGTTTGGCTAGTTTTTATAGAAAGTTCATTAGAAGCTTCAATAGTATTTGTGGACCCCTGACTGAAACAATGAGAGGGAATAGAAAAGAATTCAAGTGGAGCACTAGAGCCGCAAAAAGTTTTGAACTATTAAAGCAGAAGGTGACAGAGCAACCTGTTCTAGCCCTCCTAGATTTCAACAAGGTGTTTCAGGTGGATTGTGCCATTGGAGCAGTGTTGAGCCAAGAAGGTAAGCCCATTACCTATTTTAGTGAAAAGTTAAATGATACCAAGAGAAAGTATTCTGTATATGATCAGGAATTTTATGTGATAGTTCAAGCATTAAAGAAATGAAGACATTATTTGTTGCCGAAGGAATTTGTTCTATATACTGATCATCAGGCCTTGCAGTACATAAATAGTCAAGGAAAATTAAATCAAAGGCATATGAAATGGGTAGAGTTTTTGCAGAGTTATACCTTTATTTTGAAACATAAGAGTGGGAAGTCAAATAGGGTTGCAGATGCCTTAAGTAGTAGGCATACATTGATGACAAAGATGCAGATTGAAGTGGTTGGGTTCAATGAACTCAAGACATTGTATGCAGAAGATCCTAATTTTGTAGAGGCTTGGAAATCTTGCAAGGAACCTGTTACAGTGGACATGACAAGGTGGCTGGATTTCATAATCTAGGATGGCATGTTATTTAAGGGAAGTCAATTATGTATCCTGAGGAGTTCCATGAGGGAGAACTTGATAAAGGAGAAGCATAGTGGAGGAATGGCAAGACATTTTGGTCGGGATAAGACCATTGCCATTATTAGTGAGCATTATTATTGGCCTCAATTGTCACAAGATGTGAAGAAGTTTTTACAAAGCTGCAGGGTATGTCAGATGGATAAAGGAGTGAGCCAAAATATAGGCTTATATCAGCCCTTACCTGTACCAGAGAGGCCATGGGAGGATATAAGTATGGACTTTGTTCTTGGTTTTCCAAGGACACAATGAGGGAATGATTCAGTCTTTGTGGTGGTTGATAGGTTTTTCGAAGATGGCACATTTCATTCCATGTCAGAA
This sequence comes from Sequoia sempervirens, assembly GCA_007258455.2. Classification (NCBI taxonomy): domain Eukaryota; kingdom Viridiplantae; phylum Streptophyta; class Pinopsida; order Cupressales; family Cupressaceae; genus Sequoia; species Sequoia sempervirens. Next base: position 36,184 of record VDFB02282623.1, on the reverse strand, counting down.
GACCCATGATGTAGTCCACATTGCTGACTTGTTCTTCAAAGAGGTGGTGAGGCTACATGGTCTGCCAAAGAGTATTGTTTTAGATCATGACACCAAATTTGTGGGGTACTTATGGAGGACCTTGTGGAAGAAGCTGAAGATAGAGTTGAGGTTCAGTTCTGCACACCATCCACAAACAGATGGGCAGACAGAGGTTGTTAATAGGAGTCTGGGTAACCTACTGAGATGTTTGGTAGGAGATAAATCCAAGGGATGGGACTTGATCTTACCCCAGGCAAAATTTTCTTACAACAATTCTGTCAACAGAAGCACTAGTAGATCACCATTCCAGATTGTGTATGGAGGTAGCCCTAGAGTAGCTCCAGAATTGAGGAAGATGGACCAAGAGAAGAAAATAAGTGCTGAAGCTGAAGATTTTGTAGAGCACATCAAGAATATACATGAGCAGGTACGAGAACACATTAATAAGATGAATATGCAATATAAGGCTAAGGCAGATCATAAAAGGAGGAGTAAGGAGTTTTAGATTGGTGATAAAGTAATGGTCCACTTGAGGAAAAAAAGGTTTCCCGTAGGAACCTATAACAAATTGAAGATGAAGAAATTCAGTCCCTGTAAGATTTTGAAGAAGCATGATTTAGGGAATGCATATGAGGTAGAGTTGCCTGATGGAATCAACATTTCCCCTATGTTCAACATTTCAAATTTGACAGAGTATCATGAAGGTGGAACAAAGGAAGCACTAGCAATAGGGTAGTATGGCATTCCAGCACCTACTTCAGAAAGGGAGGAGATTGAAGCAATCTTGGATAGTCGTGTGGGAGGGAGTACCAGAAACAGGTAGTACGAAGAATATCTGGTGAAATGGAGAGGAAGGCCTATGGAAGATTCATCCTAGCTATCTAAGGTAGCAGTTGACCGGTTGGGTTTTCCTCAACCATCTGAGATGTGATGGGGTCACTTCTCAAATTACCCTGGGTGTCTGATGCAGGAGCATCCAGTGGTGTAAAGGCAATCTTGCATCACCCAAAAATAGTTAAATTTCAAGTTTCTCAAATTTTTAGATGTTTTTACATTTTTGGATACCCTTTTCATCATAGTGAAATTCCCAATTTACGTTTTTTATTTTCTGTTCCTAGGTTGAAAGATATTGCAGTTTTAGTTTCCCAGATTTGCACCTAAAAATCTTCTGAGTTAGATTTGAGGCACTTAGAGTTTCCGGAATGGCCCTGAAACTTTCCAAAATTGTAGTGGATTTCAAGCACGCTATTGACTTTGTGACCTTTCCAATGGTTCAAACTTTTCATGAATCGGAGTCCTGGATCAAAAGTTATGGCCCCAAGAAGTTGGCGCACTTTCTAGAAGATACAATTGCAATTGTTCTTTTGAAATTTGAACTTCAAGTTGTAATTTTTTGGTGCTAAACCGCCTAAACTCAAATTTGAATGTTTTTTTGGCTCCAAACTAAAGAAGAGCTCTATTTATGGGTGGGTTTCTAATTTTTGGGTAACTTTTTGGGGGACAAGCTCGCATATTGCGAAAGAGTTATTCTGTAGCTTTCTGTAACTTGCATGTGTTGTAGAACTTGGGGATTTGAGATCCTCTGCATGTAAGAAGCTCCATTTTCTAAATAATAAAATTATTCTTTTATTTGTGGGTTATTTTCTAAGTCTTGAGCTATGCCCTCATCAATAACCTTCACCTCACAAGACCTTTCGATGGGATTTAATAGAGAACCATCTCCTCTTTATATCCCTGCATAAATCAATGAGAATACTATAGCAGGTTTTCTTGTCGACCCGATGTCTCAAGTGAACATTATAACTAAGGAGATCATGTTAATTAACTTCCTACATAAAGATGGGTATGACACACCTTTGAGCACCATCCATACACATAATGGAATTTCCATGCCTCCTCTTGGTAGCATCATTTTGTTGGTCCTTTTCAAACCTAAATCCATGAACTTGTTGTTTAACACAATCTTGAGGTATAAAATCTTCAAAGAAAAGCTAGGTATCCCCTAGCTGGTAGCTCTAAATGAAATTCCCTCAATTGTACACAAATTTTTAAAGTTTATCCATGAGGTTTCCATGCATGTGATCCATGACACTGGTTATAGACTATCGGTTGTGCGTGGCAGTTATTCTTTAGATCAATTTTTTCCTACACCCATTGTTCCTCTTCCACCTAGAAATGACCTCTTGTACCAGACATATTAGAAGTACAAGAAATGGTGCTTAATGCCTAGAGTGAGGTACCCTCCATGGCCTTATGCCATTTCACATAGGGCCTATTTAAAAGTAGATAGTGATTCCACCAAGGCCTGTAGAAGAGAAGAAGAAAGGCCCTCTCAAGGTCCCTCTTCTTCCTTTCCCACTACTCAGCCTGAAACTTCCTCTCACCCCACTATGGTGCCATCAGATTCCATGCCACATTTGCAAGAGAATTCTATGGTGCTCACTTGGAAAAAGCCCAAGCATCTTTTGTTCAAACTTATTATTCTTGCCACGGAGCCTGGGCCCATTCGATATGGTAGAAGAAAGGGTCCCTATGGGGAATCCCCTATTTCTTGACCTCCGTGGCCTCCTACCACTTTTTCTCCCAAAGCAATAAATGGGAAGAGACCTGCTTCCAAGGCATTAGAGCTGACTCCCCTTGCTATTTCTCAATTTGTTCCTCCTGCTCTCATTTACGATCTTGTCCCTCCACTAGAAATGGTTGTAAATAAAACTCCCATGGCTTAGCATGAGTCTTTTGTCCCTTTACAACCTCTAGTCTATAGTTCAAAGAGTCACAGAAACTACTTTACATGTGAGTGCAAGTGTCAGTGAAAGGCTCTTGTGGCTGAGTAGGACGCTTTGTAGAAGAAGGAAGAGGAGATGTCTACCCCTACTTCAGGGCCTCCTACCACATTCTCCTCTCCTTCCCTTTTCTTATGCTCAATTTAGTTTAGTATCACTTCTAGATCCCATAGTGAGTATGAGTGCACATGACCCTAAAAAAGTACAGGTGTTTATCACTCCTTCAATGGAGCTGCCCTTGTTGATCTTCCTTCTGGACATCTCTCCATTCCCTAAACCTATGTATATTCCAAATACTTTGGTGGTATCCGCTATGGTTTTCTCCTCCTCCTCTTCCTCTGCACCTATTGCCTCATCTATGGGGAGTTCACATCCCCTAACGAAGCAAAGGGTAGAGGATGTGTCCCTTCCTGCAATGGAGGGCATAAGAGGAGCACATCTTCTCCAAAGAGTGGTCCTATGCTAGCTTGTTTTGTCTTAGGGACAAAACTAGTCTCAACTTCCCATGAGGTTTTCACCACTTCCGAGTCATTTGGTGAGCCAAGTAGTGAACCTCGGGTGCAACCTTCCCCATCCATTGAGGTATGAAATAGCACTCTAGTGAAGTGCATGTTTAAGTTTCTAGATGAAGTTACAACCTTGTTAGTGATCTTCACAAAATTGATAGCCACAGCTCCACAAGAGCCTTTTGGAGAAGACCTTGTGGAGCCTTCTTCCTTAGCCCTTGTTGCAGGAGGGTTAGAAGCTCCTCTCCTTAATATTCCCTCATTACAGGCTTGTCCTCTTTCCCCTTATAATGATCTAGATTGGGAAGTGGATAACCTCTTGGTCAATGAATGTTAGGGGGAGGCCTCTTCTTTATCTTTAGATTAGATGTGTGTGTGTGGTGATTTGTTCCCTTGTGCTTGTGCTATGTGTTCCTGGATGACCCTTGTTACCCTTGTTGGTGCTTGGATACATGAGTGATTTTTGTGTCGTAAACCTTCTTCTATTTGTATCATCATTCTTCCATGTTTGTACTTGATTTTTGACAAATTAGGGATGATGCAAAGTGTTGGGGCATTTAGGCTTCCCTTCCATGTTGCCCAATTTTTTAATTTTTACTTTTTCTTCTCATGCATTCTTCACATGGTTTGATATAGTAGGAAGTTGATGATAGTTCATTTATATACTACTATTATACTTATATATATTTATGAGAAGCTCTAACCCCGAAATATAAAATCACCCATGTGCCCTTTGTTTGTGATGTCTTTGTCTCTTTTATCTTTCTCTCTTATTTGCTTGAAATGTCCCTTTCATGTGTGACAATGCCATTTCTATTATACTTTGATTTTCAGAAAACACGTTCATTTCCAAGGAATATTTTCTTGAGAAACTTTGTAAACCTTTTTCAAGAATCACATTCTCAACTTGGACCCCTAACAGAACGTGTTTCCTTCATCATGGGTTTGTAAAGAAAGAACTTGAGAACTTTCCTTTGAGGTGGGAGAAACTTTGACCCTCCCCTCATGAGGGGGCATTTTATTCCCTTTAAATTCTTTGATGAAGTGAACATCTTTCCAAAGGATTCCTTGATAACAAATTGATTTGTGAAAAAAAATTTCACTTTGAAATAGCGTGTCCCTTGAGTGGAATCCTCTACATGCTATGTTCTTGAGGGACCCCTTCTAATTCCTTCTGACTTATTGATAGTTTGCATGAATATCTGCTTATTTTCCTATGTGGCCACTTTATTTTCGAACGTGTTTTATTTGTGGATAAACATGTTGCTTTTTAGGTGTTCCTATGAAGCTACTTTTTGACTCTGTAGAGTCTCCTCCTCTGGGCTTCCTCCATGTGAGAGATCTTGGGGGTTTCTCTCTTTCAGGTCTATGGCCCTATGAGGAACTTATTCCATTGGGTTTCCTTCATGTGAGAGATCCTGGGGGACACCTACTTGTAGGTCTATGAGCTTGTGAGGTGCTTACTTCTCAAAGCTTCCTTCATGCGAGAGATCCTGGGGGTTGCCTCCTTGCAGGTTTGTGGGCCTGTGAGATGCTTTCATTCTATAGCTTCATAGTTTTGTGAGGCTATGGAGTATTTTGTTCAAAATTCCTTAGGGAGAGTACCTGTGGAGTCCTTTACCTACCCTATGCTTTCAAGTTTTCCAGATCACGATCTACTTCTTCAATGGTTTAGGTATAAATTTCTAACTTTATAACTCTTCGATCTACTTTACAGAAGCATTCATCAATATTTGTGCTCACTAAAGTTGGGGAAAAATGTGTAGGAGTGAATTTGCACCCCTTACATAAATTCCCCTTTCATGCAACCTCACCTTAGAAAATCAAATCCAAAGGAAAAATTCTACATCACCCAACTACCTTCCTTCCACTTGGAATTTTTTTGTTGTGCTGGTGAGAGAATTTCTATCAAGGATGCACATGTGACGCATAGACATCCACATGACATGCTGCCATCCCTAACGAATTCCTACATTTGAAGTTGGCAAAGGCATTACACTTTTGATTGGGAATGATTTGTAACATCCTTCTTCGACCAACCTACCTTGAAAATGGTAGATTCTTCTCTCTTCTCCTTCAAATTCATCCATTCTCATTCCATTTCATCCTCTAGCAATTTTCTTGCATCTCTCACAAGCTCTTGCATTTTCTCAAGCATTGTCTTAGCACTTTCAGTAGTCAGTTCACTCTCAAGCATCACTTCAATACTCCATTACAGGAGCAACAACACTCCATCAACTCCATGTAGTAAATGTGAAGCAAGCCATAGCAGCATGGGCTTAGGGTCTTGTGAAACTTCCCTTCATCATAGTTGCGACTGTGGTGATCTTTCCAAGTCTGTATTCTCCTCCATTGAATAGTGAGCTTTTGGGTGGAGGTGGTAACATTTTTTTCCTCTCCTTTGTGATTTGATTTAGTAGCACTATACTATTTTTTAGTGTTTATTGCAATCTCTACTTTCCTTCTTTATCGCATATTTCTACTTTGTTGCTTTCTAGCTATCTATGTGGGTGGAAACACTAAAATAGGGGTCTGAATGAGGTAGGCCCCTATAAAACACCAAAAAATTTCCCCTTCTTGCTTGTGTGTTGGTGAAATTATGTGTGGAGCTAGTGGTGAACAAGCACTTTTGTGAGATCATCTTTGCCACGCCAGTTCTCATTTACTTGTTTTATCACTTTATTTTATATTTCATGTATTTTCTTATTCTACTTTTACCATCTAGACTAGTCAATTAGGATGTCAGTTTGTTTTTTGGCAGTTTGTATCGTGTTCACTATTTTCTAACTATATAGATGCCAACACATTTGAGAGACACTAGTGTGCCACATTGATGTCCCAGAACTATGTTGTTGTCCTTAGATAGAGAGTCGTTTGAGGCATAGTTTTGACTCCAGAAACCAGCTCGCCTAACCTAAACCTAAGTTCATGATTCACAGAGTTATTAAAGTACATTATAGTCCTCATCATTCTCAATTCTTGTCTCAAAACATCCATTTAGAGTGAGGTAAGTTAGGGTATCCCTCTACTCTCGGCTCTTTATGACCTAGAGCCTTGATATGGTTGGTCCCCCTCTCTTACACCATCAAAGTAGGATGGCTTGTTTATGGAAGAACTTTATTGACTAGCCATTGTGTTCACAAACCCTATAATCTACCCGAGCTAGTTAAGCTTCTCCTAGAGAATCTAGTGCTCCGATACCAATTTTTGGAACACAACAATCTAATGAGAGGGGGTTGAATCAATAAATGCTAAAATTTTAATCCTTTAAAATTTTGATCAGACTAACTTCAAAGACACCTAATATGTAGATTTAAATATGAATTGAAAAATATAAATAAGAACACAATCAATCAACACATAACACATAATATATGTGGAAAACCCAAGATGGGAAAAACCACAGTGAGAAAATGCTACTAGGAACTATCGTCCTAATCTAGCCTCACAAAGAAAACCTTTTGTTACAACCTTTAAGAGCTTAAACCCTAAGGAGACACTAATACCTTGAATTGAGCACCAACTCAATTATCTATTGGCACCAACCTATCAAATTCACAACATGTAAGATGATTATAATTTTTTCCTAAGGAACTCAAATCAATGTTACAACTTATTTTGCAACTACTCAACTATATGTTGCTTCCACAACAACTCTCTTCTCTGCTTCACACCCCACTAGTTCAACTTTGTTCTTCTCCTTCTCCTTTAGTGCATTATTGGTTCACCTCAATGCACCACCATACCCATTTGTAACTCTCCCTTTATTTTTAGTGCATTCTCTATCCACCTCTAGAGCTTAGAATCAGTTCTACACTATACACACCTCTCCCTTTCATCACTATGTTACTCATGTAGATAATATTCTCATATATCTTTTGTAGAGCTAACTGAATATGATTGCCTTAGGATTCTCCACTTCCTCTAGATCTTGTGTTATGGTTTAGGGTATCTTCTTCACTATCATGCAATTGTATTGAGCCTCACAACATTAAATTCTAGTGCAAAGAATTTTCCTTCATTCTCTCTCTATTAAAACCTAGTATCAAATATGTATTTAATGCTTCCTTCTATTTATCCAATCTGATCTTGATCCTTGCTTCTATAGCAATCTGTGCCATTTCTTTGTGTATCAAATCTCATTACATCTATCATTGAAATGGGTAGATCATTTCATTCTAATATCCATGTGGGTTTGCAAGAAAAAACCCTATTTACATGGAGTTATCCATTTGACATCTTCATATTCAAATATGAGTCATCAATCAACTAACTTTCCACCATGATCCTACAATCTCCATTCACTATCATAACTTTAAAACATGACTATCAGATAAATAGTAATTAAGTCTCCACCAATTATCTTAATTTTCATGACCAACTCACATCACGGTATTACTTATGGATTTTCCTTTCATATTTGTGATGTGAATATGTTCAATGATTACCATTTGATCACACACCTCTTAATATTGCATCGTAGATCTCTTTCCTTCAGGAACCAAAGCCATCACATATCATTGATTTTATATGAGCATCATCATTCATTTCCATGATGTATCAAGACACAACAATCACCATCGGATCATGTTCCATTCAATCTATGCCATCCCCTACTATCCCATTAGCTTTTTCAATGAGCCCAAAAGATCTCCATAGGTTGGTAGGATAATGCCATGTGTCCTCCTCTAAAGTCATAATCCACTACCATTCAACACTCGTCACTCATTGCTAAAATCTTCATGTTGCAGGGATGTATAAGTGTGATGCATTAGCACATAGGAATGCAATAACATACTGACACCTATTTATGTTGACGTCACTTCCCAATAACATCACACATCACTCAAATATCTAAGTGTTTCACTTCACAACAATGGTGTGATGTGATTGGGCGATATGACACCACGTTTCACTAGACCCACCAAGGATTTGACCTCCATCAATGTGCATTGTTCGATCAACTCTTATTTGATCTTAGTCATTCCTTGCTTCCCCACGAGGCTTATCCAAGACCCATAATAAGCACAAGGGGCTGGAAGGCACCATCCAATCAACTTGATCATGACCTTTTATTGAATTCCATCACTCATCATTGATATTCATCTCAACTTCAAAGAGTTTTTCATGATATATTAATCTTTAACAATAGTTGTCAGATGAGGAACATCTTAGCGCACACCATTTGATCTATTCAAGGAATACATTGCAATACCAACTAGATAAATAGGTGAAGGGGCTGGTCATTGAATGAACTTAAAGGAATCATTCTATGACTTAAATGATCTACAACCTTCAACAGGTAGTCAACACTAAAATAGAAATATTGTTAAGGCACCATGACAACAAACACTAGGGTTTAACTGCAAAACCCTAATTATGTCTGAGTGCACAAATAATTATTTTATGAGCTCATCCTTCATATAGGATTAGTTCCATTTCACACCTGATCCCCTTTTGACATCAATGACAACAATATGCTAACACATATATCTATAAGGTATCACTTTTTGAGAGAAAAGGTCTTGGAGAATGAAGTGAAGCTTGAGTATTTACCTACGAAGGATCATATTGCTGACATATTTATGAAGGATCTTCCTAAAGATACTTTTGAGTATCTCTAGGAGAAGTTAGGGGTCATTTCCCCTCCTTTCTTGAACTAGATGCATATGGAGATGCATCATTCTAGTGGATCTATGGATCTATTTTCTTTCTAGACTAGTATTTGGTGGCTACCTCTCAGGGGAAGCACATAGTATCTTGTTTTGTCATTGATAATTTGTTTGGGAGTATTTAGTATTGGTAATATTCCTAATGTCAAAGGGGAAATCAATGAAAATATTATTTTCCTTTGCCATTGATGTAAAAGTGGGAGAAAATATCATGTGAAAAAGTTTATCTACTGAGGGGGAAAAAGTAAAATCATGATAAAATGTGTTCAAAGTTTTGTTTTCTTTGATGGTTTTTCACATCATGTGTTGTGATAGATTCTCTAGAATTTTGTATATTTTGAGCAACTCTTGATCAAACCATCATTGTGAGCTTTGTGTTCAAGGCTGGGGTTAGGGTTTTGGTCTGTGAATCCTCTTCATATAACGATCTATCTTAAAACCCTTTTGAGTGTTTTAATTTTATGTTGACTTGATATGGTAGGTCACCAATATCTTAAGTCATTACTTGAGCCCTTGAATACATGACATTACCAACCCCTTTTTCCTAGGGATGTTGGTCACCATGCCCACTTTTTGACTTCAAAAAAAACCATAAAGTCTAGAAAAATATTTCATTGAAAAAGACTTGAATTAAGTCTTTACTTGAGGGTCCAACTATCATCTACCTAATAATTGCCCCACTCTTAAAAATAACTTTGTTTGACATGCAGGTTGAGTAATCACCAGATCTCGAGGATTGATATGAGCCATTCCTTGCTAGCTCAATGGATTAAGCTACTCACTTGATAAAAGTTGTGAGGTATATGAGAAAAAGACGTCTGTCCTAATAAAGATGATGGGACCTTTCTTCCACTATTGATCATGTCGTATGATGGCTTAATTTGATGATGGTGATTGGGTGTTGGGAATAATCTTAGTTGTTCCCCACTCACTCACAAAGAAAAGGGGAAGGCTTGCTAAAAACCACATGGTATGCAAGCTCATGACATGTGGCTTTGTCCACCCACCTAGAGAAAGAGGTGGGGCCCATAAACAAATGATGTGGCTCCTAGCTTGGACACATCTCATTGGCCAAGTATTGGTGAGCGATGGCCTCATGGAATTCAAACCCAGTTGACTCAGTGTGAATTGTTTGATTTGCAACCTTATCAAGGGATCAATGACCAACATTCAAAAGATTAGAAATGCACATGTGATAGTCATTTTTCCTTGCAAGTAGTAAGCATTAATGCCACATGATCTTTAGGATTGATCAATTAGGTCCTGTGCATGCAAGGAATTAATTCCTCGCTATCATTGAGAATGATACACAGATTTCCATGTACTTGGGTAATTAACAATGATGAAATGGATGCCAGTGATTAATTGCTTGATTGCATGTGTGATGCCAAAATTGATGATCAAATATCATCAAAGTTGCTTGATAAATTCAGATTCAATGGTTGTCATTTTCACCATTAAAATTAGGTGCTACAATTTTCTTAGTTTGTGCAGAGAGTGAAAAGTCTCTTGGTGTGATTTTGCAAAGTTTCCTAGTGGAGAAGATGAGCAAGCCAGCTGCTTCCATGTTTCCAGTAAGAAGGTCCCCAAGGTTCAACATGCAAAAACCTCATGGAAATATCCTAGAACATGAGTAGAATGTACCTAAAAAAATTCCAACTTTGAAGGAGAAGGGCAAGCTGGGAAAGTTGGAGTACTGGTGACGCATGTTAGATGATGTGGATGCAGTTATATGGAGGTCGTATATAGATTGCGATCCCTAGAACACAAATCATTTGGACATACCATTTGTCTGTATGTCCCAATATCTGATAGGACGGACCCCATACATTATTGAGAGATTTTTGGCCTTGCGAGTTCATAGATAGTACAGATACATGCCATTTTATGTGTGTATGAAAATATGCCTGTCATAATGAATTTAAAACACATCCAATAAAACCTTATATCAAAGAAGCCTAAAGAAAAATAAACAAACTCTCAGTGTAGCTTCTTCAAAGTCGTTTTATTGCTCTCTATCTCTAGCATTTCATTGGTTCAAGTTGCTCTCAGATTTAGTATGCCAAGCTCAACAAAATGGGCTACTAGAGAATGAGATTTAAACTAAAATGCATACTATACTAAGATGCAAGATTATGTTATGCTATGATCAAATTATTGCTAAGATATGATTATTGATAGAATGCTTAAAGATGCCAGTGCGTAAGTGTAATTGTGTGTGTGTGTGTAACCAATGCTTGGATTCACACATGCACTTATAGATTTTTTTGAGGGTTTTGATTGGTTGAGTTGATCAACGGCTGTGATAATTCCTGACAGATCGAACGGTTGAAGATGGATGAGACTAGAAAGAAAAAATAGAAGAAAATGAATAAAGCAGGATTTTTCCATTTTCATGAAAGAGATAAGATGAGATGATTAAAAAATCATCTTTTTTAGAAGATAATGGAAAGATATTGAGAAGATAAATAATGAATTATCAAATTCAATTATTTATTTATGGGTGCATGTAGATTTTTCTTAATTAAATAAATATTTAATTAAGATTTTGAGGAAATCAGAAGATTTCATAATTAAATGAAATATTTAATTATGATTTGAAGAAAGCAAAAGATTTTTAATTAAATAAAATATTTAATTAAATTTGAAGAAATGTCATGTGTATGAAATTAATTAAATAAAATATTTAATTAATTAGAAGAAATTTTTAAATAGAAGAAAAGAAATATTTAAATTTAATTAACATAAAAGATTTAATTAAATTCAAAAGATGATAATTAATTTAAATAAATAAAATGTATTCATTTAATTAATCAAGTAGACATGTGAAATAATTAAATAAAATAAATTTATTCAATTATGGTGGGAGAATAAAATGAATGAACAATATAATTAAATTAATTAAATTTAATTACATGTAGAAGACTTTAGAGAAATTAATTAAATAATAAATATTTAATTAAATGTCAGGATTACTTAGATGTGACCAATTTTATGCATATACATTTTGCCCCTCTTTGAAGTGATGTGTGAAATGCATTGCTTGAAAGAAAATAATTTATTTTCCCCTAATATGTTTTTGATGCTGATGCTGATGCTGATGATGCCCCCTCAGGAGGTAAATCACAGATGATGATATGAATTTTGAAAATGTGATAAACAAAACTTGATTGGATGATGACATTCTGTTGGTGATTCAGTGATTTAGCTCTTGATAATTGGTGTAAAAGATGCCTCTAGTGAAAATAATAAAGTGATAGAAAATAAAATGCCACCAAAAACCCACCTTAATTGACCCATATAAGGTAAAAGGGGTAAAAGTGGAAGTCATTTTCACCCTTTTACTAGAGTAATTTTTATGCTTTGACAGTGACTTGGCGAGATGCAGATTCCATTTCATAGGCATAGATTCAAGTGGGCCCGCCGATACCAAGACCAGCCGCGTATGGACCACTGGTGAGTCTATTGAACCCTTTATGATTCAACTTTTTTATTTTGATCAAATTTTTAAGCTTTTTCACATGGATTTAGGGAAAAAAATAAAGTTTTAGCGCATCCACCTATCTGTTTTAGCACATTCAAAAATTTCCATAGAACATCTAGGATGTTCTTTAGTGCATATAGGTGCAGGGTAAAATTAGGTTTTCTAGCACATACAAAGTGTAGATTAGCGCTTATAGGAGTCAAGTCTGGCTAGAAAACTTTAGTGCATCTAGGGCATAGAGTCACCCATTTAGGGATTGACCGCAACAGAGATGTAGTAGCGCATCTAGGGTATGAAGTAGTGCATCCACAGGGTATCTTAGCACATATTGGGTTTTAGCGCTTATAGATGATGAAGTAGCGCATCGGAGGGATATCTTAGCGCATATAGGGTTTTAGCACTTTTAGGGTGAAAAAGCGTGCATAATGAGTTTTAGTGCTTTTGAGGTAAACTGTAGCGCTTTCGAGTTTCAGCGCATTGGAGGCACAGATTAGCGCATCTAGGAAAATTTTGGCAGAATGCAAGTATGATGAAAAATGATGGTGTATACATTGCGTCCTTGGTCAATGGATAAATAAATTATTGTGCCATCATGCTGATATGGATAGAAATGATAACTTTGCTTCCCCAAATAGAAAACAAAGAGTAGATAACTGATAACTTTATTTCCCAAAAAACAAAGAGTAGATTGATTAATTGATTGACTGATTGTATGATAACTTTGCTTCTCACGAATGAAAAAACAAAGAGTAAATTTCTAATAAATTTTCTTTCACGATAGAAACCAAATAGTAGATGATGGTTTTCAAACATATTTGCATTCATGACTGAAGTACAAAATGGAAAAAAAATGATTGGATTGTTGATAAATTTGATTTCCTAAAAAAGAAAAAGAAATAGTATAATGATGATAGAGTAGATTGATTGGATATTCAGATAGATAGATGCAGTCGTGATTGCATGATATGGGTCACTGATATAGTTCACTTGATAGATAGAGCACATGATATGAGTCATTGGTATGAGTCTGATTAATTGTCCTTGTAATGTCCAAAAAAAAAAGGATTTTTTTGACAACCTCCAGATTAGAGAGTGTTTCCCAATATGTTGGGATCGGGTAGGAGATCTGACTCTAACAAAGATAAAGTGGATAGATGACTGTGGGCTGGGATCTTTGTTGACTATCTTGTGAGGGATTTGAGTTAACAGGGGACTGTTGATTGCATTGGCAGAGAGGTGGCACTCTGATCATAACACCTTTCATTTTCTGACTGGTGAGATGACTGTGACACTCGATGATGTGTACAAGATTCTAGGGATTCTTGTGGTAGGTTCCCTTGTGGTTTATGACCACAAGGAGATAGGAGGGACTGAGGCACTGAGGAGGATATGCGGTGATATGTCGATAGCAGGATATTGGGTGTCATGGGTGGATTTTAGTAGATATCCAACCTTAGTTGTTGTGTTGGGTGCATTCATTAGAGGCTTCCTTGGACCGAACCATCGGTCAAAAGGATTTTTAGTTAGTTGGGGTAGGATGCTAGAGTGGATGGTGACTCAGCCGCGGAGATATGCCTGGGGGAGCTACATTTTGGCTCATTTGTATCATGATCTACATCAGGTGGTATACCGAGGATCAATTAGTTTGGCCAGTGGTGTGACTCTGCTCTAGATCTAGGCATGGGAGCATATTGCGATTACGAGGCCAGAGTGTGCCAGGGCTAGGCCACCAGGCAGGCTGTATGCATATGCATATTCAGGTGCACTTGTCCAGCCCAAGTTGGGCAAGTTGCAATACTGGTGGCATGTGTTAGATGATGTGGATGCAGTTATATGGAGGTCGTATACAGATTGTGAGCCCTGGGACACAGATCATTTGGAGATGCCATTTGTCTGTATGCCCCGATATCTGATAGGATGGACCTTGTACATTATGGAGAGATTTTTGGCCTTGCGAGTTCAGAGACAATACATATACACGCCATTTTATGTGTGTATGAAAATATGCCTGTCATAATGAATTCAAAACACATCCAATAAAACCTTATATCAAAGAAGCTTAAAGAAAAATAAACAAACTCTCAGTGCAGCTTCTTCAAAGTCATTTTATTGCTCTCTATCTCCAGTGTTTTGTTGGTTCAAGTTGCTCTCAGATTTAGTATGCCAAGCTCAACAAAATGGATTACTAGAGAATGAGATTTAAACTAAAATGTATACTATACTAAGATACAAGATTATGCTATGCTATGATCAGATTATTGCTAAGATATGATTATTGATAGAATGCTTAAAGATGCTAGTGCGTAAGTATAATTGCATGTGTGTGTGTAACCAATGCTTGGATTTGCACATGTACTTATAAATTTTTTTGAGGGTTTTGATTGGCTGAGTTGATCACCATCTGTGATAATTCCTGATAGATCAAACGGTCGAAGATGGATGAGATTGGAAAGAAAAAATAGAAGAAAATGAATAAAGCAGGATCTTTCCATTTTCATGAAAGAGATAAGATGAGATGATTAAAAAAATCATCTTTTTTAGAAGATAATGGAAAGATATTGAGAAGATAAATAATGAATTATCAAATTCAATTATTTATTTATGGGTGCATGTAGATTTTCCTTAATTAAATAAATATTTAATTAAGATTTTAAGGAAATCAGAAGATTTCATAATTAAATGAAATATTTAATTATGATTTGAAGAAAGCAGAAGATCTTTAATTAAATAGAAGAAAAGAAATATTTAAATTTAATTAAAATAAAAATTTAATTAAATTCAAAAGATGATAATTAATTTAAATAAATAAAATGTATTCATTTAATTAATCAAGTAGAAATGTGAAATAATTAAATAAAATAAATTTATTCAATTATGGTGGGAGAATAAAATGAATGAAAAATATAATAAATTAATTAAATTTAATTAGATGTAGAAGACTTTAGAGACATTAATTAAATAATAAATATTTAATTAATACTTAGACGTGACCAATTTTATGCATATACAATGGTTACAAAATTTGTTTCCCCATGCTTAGTAAATGATTACATACAACTACTTAGGGAATTTTTGGAATGAAATAGAATTTGTGCTAAAATGAAGTATTCTTGAAATGTAATTGCATTTGAGCTAGATGCTTGTGGCTCCCTTGTGTTATAAAAGGGATTTCATGGTTCATTGTAGAGGGTTCTAAAAATTTGAGACTAGTATACGGTCTGGGTAGAAATTAGGCATAGAAAGAATGTTAATGAGTAGAATAGTAGAATTGTCTTGGTTTTGAATCTTATATATAATGGTCTTAAAGTAGTTTTATGCAAATTACTAATATCGAAACAAATTCTATCTCTAAAACATTTACTCTCTTGTTGTAATTTTCTACAAGTCATAAATGAAAATATCAAGGGTATTACTGTTTATTTTCAAATTTCAATTGAATGTGTGTCCTTATTTTTTCTTTAACTCAAAGGGTTAATTAAATTCTTGAATAGGGTTACAAATTTGTGAGAATTTGCAAAGGATTTGATAAGAAGTATTGTTTTAGGAATTGCGAGTTTTTTCAAATTGCAAGGCATTATGAAAATAGTCCATTATTATAAGAGTTAAGGAATTTGTGTATTACTGGTCATTGCATATTCAATTCCATTGCTTAATTGATGAAACATTGGTTTGTTTATTAGAAATATTTACAATTGAATGGGTTGATGATTTACCTGACCATGGATTTAGAATGAGAACACAACTCACTTAGAACCTATCAATCATGAAGCATGTATTTGAAGTACTTCCTTGTTCCTAGTAAATAAATGATTATTTACTTAAAGATCAGCCAAATATTTAGTGGATTATGTTTATTTGCAAATTATAGGAATCAATTTTTGCATTGAAGTTTTCTCCAACAAATAGATCAACGTGAACACCATAAGGAACACCCTCCTAGGTCCCATAGAGCCTAAAGTGAGGGATTAAAGTATTTAGATCCCTTTAATCATTAAGTTGGAAATTCATCTTAAGGATTCTTGATCATGGGGGTTGGATACTCTTTAGAAAATTCTAAGGGTGTATTGGAAAAAACACCAACATGTTGTCATCAATGAAAAAGGGAAAGATTGTTGAAAGTATGTGCAAGTATGCAAGTGTTTTCATTGATGTCAATTGGTCAACTAGTTGACAACTAGTTGTTGTCGTCACTAATGTCATGAATGATGGTTATTGGTTGTACATGTCAAGGATATTGAGAAAATTATAATAAAGATGGGTAACAGGTATTTAGTGTTTGCTCTTGAATTTTTCTTTGGGATTTGTTGCTATGTTAGTAAGGACTTGAGGTTGTGGGAGTAAATGGTGACTCCCCAACACCCTGAGGAATAGTTGCTAGACCAAAACCACTTCCACAAGAGAGAGAATGGCAAGAAAGCTTGCTTCACAATGTAATATTTATTAATGGTTGAATTGATACAATGCAAATGTACATGAGATGCCTTGCTTATAAAGGAAAGGTTGAGAGATATGATTAGACAATATCATGACAAGTTTCTTAATCCTATGACATGAGACAACTAACTACCTAGGAATCATGCAATATAGCTAGATAAGATAAGTTCTAGAAAATCCAACTAATATTTCTAGAAAGAATCTTATATCTTAAGTAAAATTAGCATGTGAATATGTCCCTTAATTACCTAGTGAGTGAATTAGCTAGGTACAAGACATATATTCACACCAACAACCCCCCTTAAGTGCAACTTAGGGAGAAGATTATTATGCATACTATGAAAAGACTAAGAGGATGGGTCCTAGCTACTAGGCCATGTTAGGTACCCATTTACAATTCAAATGCAATCAATCTCTCACAAGCGGAGAAAAGGAGAAAACCCAATCGGACAAAACTCCTCTCCAAAATAGAGGAAAAACAAAACAAGGCAAAAATGATGTATGGAGGACTCAATGATACCCCCCAAGGATGACATCCATCATGTATATACAATAAATAACCCCCCCATAAGAGGGTAATAGAGAGATAAGATATCCCCCCATAATGTGTGATCTCCTACAAATATGGTTAATGTCTGAAGAAAAAACATAATCCAATGCCTACAAACAATGTTTCTCCCCTTGGGAAGAAGATACACCAAGTACAACTATAGGAACGCTTCCCATTCTAGATAGAAAGTGGTAGGAAGAGGAATCCATACATACAAAGATTGTGTCTTTGAAATCTATTCATGTGGCATCACGTTCTTGGATGATGAAGATGATGCCACAATCCAATCAGGTACATACCCAATCACAACAAACTACGACAAACCAGGAACAAATGGAAACTGATCTTGAACAAGCTCCAAAGACAAACATGAAGTGATAATAGTTGATCCATGACTATCATCAAATAGGAGAGATAAACCCTTAAATTGGTCCTCCAAATTTGAAATGTGAGACTCCACAAACAAAGAAGCAATGTTTGTCAAATAGGAATCCCAATCAGGAAGACTCTTAGATACCTATTGCAATGAATCACTGGTAGTACTCATTGACTCATCAATAGAAGATGAATAATCAGGAACCTCTGAAGCATCTGCAATCTCCTCCAAAGGATCACAAGCATGAGTTATCAACTCTGAAGAATGAAGAAGCACATTTGAGTTGGAAAGAGGATCTTTAAGAGATGGAGAAGAATCATGGTCTTCATATACCTCTCTAATGTGAGTCCAAAGATCACAAGGACATTCTAAGTGAATAAGGGTCTCCAAAATGTCATCATTTACATTCTCAAAATAACTCTAAATACACCATCCCTAAAGCCTTTCCAAATGCAATACTCATCAGCTAGGCTAGGACAAGGAACTTTATTAAACAAATAGGACAATAGATTCCTCTCACCAAGATGAGTGATTATTAAATTACTCCAGTTCCTATAGTTCCCTTTCTCCAAAGTAATTAAGAAACCCATTTACAAAGATATGAGCTCCAAAAGCTAAAAATGGAGATCTATCTTCAACTTGGAAAAAATGGCACAAAAATACAAAATATCTGTACCACAGAAAATTTGACACTTCTAGATTTTTGACAATATCTCATTTTTGAAAAATGGCCTCTGTATGCAAAAGTATGAGAAAATGAAAAAAGGCCTAGAAAAGGCACTTGGGGGGAAAATACAAATTTTTGAAGGCTAAGATGGTGCAAATTTTAAGCACCTGGGGCTGAAACATGGTCACCCATGTGACCTTGGTAGTCGAATATAAAGTATGTCGACCAGACTTGAAGGTGTGACTAGTACCCTTGATTAGATCTGACACAGTGATGTGATAAGAGCCGGATAGAGTGATAGCCAATGGAGAGAATGGACTGACCAAAAAATTTGATAGATGAACTCATACTAGTTAAACAATATATCGACGATGTTGGATTGGACAGCCCATGCATACTATGTGCCATTGATGTCGAGGTTAAGTTCTCAAAACTAACCGTTAACAAGATCTTTGTGACCTTGTGCCTACCAATGCACAGACCTAGAAACATAGAATATAAAGGATGATTCGACATTGGCACCCTACAAAAGACATCGTGGGTACCATATACCAAGCAATGGATCTTGGAGAATATTTTTCCAATAAATAAAATATTTTCCCAGGAATACTTTAGCCTGAAACTTTACAAAATATATGAGCCCGATTTAAATAAAATTTTCCCCAAAATTATAGATGAATCAAATCATAGAAAATATTTTTCAAAAATATTTTTTTGCAAAAATGAGAAAACTGTACTGCTTGGGAGGCTGTTCTAGCAAAAAAAAATTTGCCTTAAAAACTTTACCCAAAATAGGCGAATTTATAGTCAAAATTCATCTGTGAAACCTTTTAATCTCAACTGTGAGGTTATTGAAACCTCAATCTGCACCCAACAAATATCTTCAAGCCAAAATAATACCCTCAGATTTGGGAAGGAATTTGCAACACTTGGTGAGCTCTGATACCATGTGGGAGTAAATGGTGACTCCCCAACACCCCCAGGAATAGTTGCTAGACCAAAACCACTTCCATAAGAGAGAGAGTGGCAAGAAAGCTTACTTCATAATGCAAGATTGATTAATGGTTGAATTGATACAATGCAAATGTACATGAGATGCCTTGCTTATAAAGGAAAGGTTGAGAGATAGGATTAGATAAGATCATGACAAGTCTCTTAATCCTATGACGTGAGACAACTAACTACCTAGGAATCATGCAATATAGCTAGATAAGATAAGTTCTAGAAAAGCCAACTAAGACTTCTAGAAATAATCTTATATCCTAGCTAAACTTAACATGTGATTATGTCCCCTAATTACCTAGTGAGTTAATTAGCTAGGCACAAGAAATATATTCAACCAACAGAGTTATTGATCATGAATTTTGGAAGTTGTTATATCCAAATTTTGGGTTTCTAAATCATTCTATAGTGTGAGATATATTCACCAGTTGTGAACTATGCTTTTTCTATGTATCTAGCTAATTTCAGAGGAAATTTTGTTGCTCTAAATTTCTTCTTGTTTAGGCCTTATGACTTGTAGTTCTTAGGATAAGCTAATAAGTTCATGTTCAAGTTAATTTTGTTATTTGGAAAGATTGGATTGTGTTAAGGTTGCCTGTGCTTAATTGATTCATGTGTTTTACACTAGTTTTGGCCAATCATGTGTTAAACACTACTTACAAAGTTCATGAAGCATGGTGAGGCATGTTGGGAATTATTTAGGTCCTTATTAAGTGTGAGCTTGGGTCACCCTCATTCTAATTCCACTATATAATTTTTTGGCACCGACCTAATTTGAATTTGTAAATACAAATGGTATGTGACTAACTTTGGATGAGTTGATATGTTTGTGAAAAATTAGTACAAGTACAAGAGAATGATAGATGTAAGATAGATGTGAAACAAAGTGTGTGGTTGAGAAGATCAGTGAGGAATTCAAAGTGGCAAGTTTTTGGAGGTAGTGAGTTGAAGGTGTACTCTATCATTCAAGCATGTATGAAAGTGTGTGAGATAATTGTGGTGGAAATCTCCATTACATTGAGAAAATTTTCTCTCTATAACAAATCTCTTCTATCTTCTTTATATCTATGTGGCAATGAGCTCTCCAAGTGGTTAACCCTTATTGGATAGTGAGTCCTATTCTAGATAGTAAGTCTTGTTTTTACAGTGAGCCTTTGCATTCAGTTTTGATATTCTTTATATTGTGAGCTAATCCTCCCCATGGTTTTTCCCTTATTTGGTTTTACTCATAAATCGGGTGTTGCTATGTGTATGGTTTTTGCTTCTTTCAATTTCTGCATTTACACATAATGATTAATCACATTAGCATAGTAGAGGATTTATGAATGGTAATTGATCTAACCTCTAGTGAAAGTTTTAAAGGATATAATTGCTATAACTGATTCGCCCTCCCCTCTTAGTTGTCTTGTTCAAAAAATGACCTAAAGGGCTTAATCTATAACTTAGGCATCTAGTAACTGCCAATAGCCATTCAATGAAGAAATATAAAACCTGTGCAACACCATGGCTGAACCCTTTAGGGTTTCTTTGCTAAACCTTAACAATGGATAAGAGTAGATATAACTCAATTTTGAGCTCAAACTTCAACCTTTGATCATTCAAATCATATCATTGAAATGATAATGAAAAACCCACATCAGATCTACCATTATTTTTCTCCACATACTTCTAGAAATAGCCTCTACAATAGCATGCCAATATTGCAAGACATCTTTGCAAGATTTTGTGTAACTTTACAATATTTTCAAAACATGTTGTCCACTCCATCATACTTTACCAACCAACATGCAACTGATCCACTATCATCAATGAAATCCTATGATGCCCTTTTGACATCAATCAAAAATCCTCCCATCTGATATCACTAAGATATCCTTTTGACATCAATGAGATGCTCCTTTTACATCAATTCCAATGATATTGCCAACAATCTCCCCCTTTTTCATTGATGATAAAACTAAATTCCTTGCACCAATAGAATGCTCTGCACATTCATCAACATTGACTACTCTCCCCCTTAGGAACATCTCCCCCTTTAATAAGAAAGGAGAATTTGATCATTCTATCCCACTTTGACATCAATGTCAAAGGGACAGTTTTATGATACAAACTTCTACTAATACCAAATTTTCTCTCCTCCTTTGTCTAATATTGATTGAGTACCATTTTTTTATTAACTTCAACTTTATCCCCCTTTGTCCAAAATTTTCTTCCCATTTATAAGATAAAGGAGTATGTCCAATATATTTTCAACCATCAAGTCATTAGAAATTTGTAAAACCAATCATACCTAACTTGAATTTTATCATTTCTTCCAGGAAAGAATAATTCTTCTTGAAAATATCCCCTTGGACTCATGCCCTATCACTAAGATCTAGTGATGTGAGGCAAGAGAAATCACTCACAATTTCTACCTCAAATATTTAAAATTCTCTTTGGGAAGAGGTTTTTTGAATATATCTGCAACTTATTCCTTGGTTGGCATATATTATATATTGAATTCTTGATCTATTACCTTTTCTCTCAAAAGGTGATACTTGATTAATATATGCTTGGTCCTAGAATGAATCACTCGATTCATTGATATATTTATGGCACTTGAAATGTCACAAAATAGAGATATGTTCTTTCTATTCTACCTTGATTTCTGTAAGTCTTTTCTTCATCCACAACATTTGAGGATAACATGCCACTACTGCCACATACTTTTCTTTAGCTATTGAAAGAGTAACCAACTCTTACTTCTTGCTTAACCATGAAACTATTGTAAGTAAGGAGGTGTTATCATTGATGTAAAATGGTTGCTATTTTCATTGATGCCATGGAAGTTGGTTTTCAGTTTTATATGTCGAGGATATTGAGAAAATTATAATAAATAAGGTTTGCAAGTTGTGCATGTATAGTTGAGATGTTGAAGAATTTCTATGAGTACATGGAGTTATCCTTATGTTGCTATGTCTAGAGGTGTGTTAGAGTGAAGTAAGTGCTACAATGATGTCTTTGATACTTGGTTTCTAAGTGCTTTTGAGAAATTTTGATAAATAGAGAAAACATTGTTATCCTAGTATTTAGTGTATGCTCTAGGTTGTGCTTCATGTTTCTTTTGGATTGATGCTATGCTTGAGCAGTTTTGAGGTGTTGTCCATGATTTTTGGTAGTTTTTATATCCAAAATTTGGGATTCTAGAGGATTGTACAGTGTGAGATATTTTCACCAATATGTGAACTATGCATTTTAGTGTGTCTAGTTGTGTTCTGGGAGAAATAGATTTGCTCTACATTTCACTGCATCTTGGTTTCAAGACTTACAGTTCTAAGAATAGGTTGATGAGGTTTCTCTCTTTCTTTGTTCAAGAGGATTTTAGATTTGGTGTTGTTTTTACTGAGTTTTTGTACTACATTGTATTATAATGGACGATAGGGTTATTTAAATAAACAAAATATTTATACTGTTTAGGTGAAGTTTGTTGTGAAGGCTCTAGATGAATTTTAAAGTGTTTATTACTTACTCTAGATCATGTTCAAGTGAATTTTTTTTTTGAAAAAATTGGACCAAGTTAAGGATGTATGTGCTTAATTGTTTTATATGTTTTGCATGGGTGTTGGGAAACCTTGTGTTAAACACTACTAGAAAAAAATATGAAAGTGTGTTGAGGCATGTTGGTACTCATTGAAGTCCTCATTAAGTATGTATTTGGGTCGCCCTCATTCTAATTCCACCATGGAATGTTTTGGCACTGACCTAATTTGAATTTGTAAATAGAAATGATGTATGGTTGACCTTAAAAGAGTTTCAAGGTTGAAAATAGTATAAATATGAGTTGAGATGCTTGTAAGAGATATAGAGAGATATGAGATATGTGTATGTGATGTGAATTCGAGCAGATTAGTGTGAATTAAAAAGTGTTGAGTTCTTAAAGGTATTGAGTTGGAGGTGTAATCTATCTTTCAATAATCTCTACCAATGTGTGAGAAAATTGTGGTGGAATCTCTATTGCATTGAGATAGTTTTCTCTCTATAAAAACTCTCTTCTATCTTTGTAATAATGTGATAGTGAGCCTGGGTAGTGAGATCTCAATGGAAAGTTTTTCCTATCTTGGAAATGAGCCTATCTGGCAGTGAGCCTTTGTATTTGGTTTTAAAATTCATTATATTGTGAGCTAATCCTCACTGTGGTTTTTCCCTCATTGGGTTTTCCATGTAAATCTGGTGTTATTGTGTGCATGGTTTTACTACTATTTTTTGTTTCTACACTTAACAATTTAATATATTAGTAGAGTAAAGGTTTTGTGAATAAATTTAAATCTAACTTTTGTTGAGGTTTTTGAAGTTTAAAATTGCTACAACTGATTCAGTCCCCTCTTAATTATATTTTTCAACAATTGGTATTAGAGTGAGGTTCCTTGGAGAAGAGGTTACTTGCATAAGGAAGATTTGGGATGGTGAACAATATCACTATTGAGTTTCCTAGGTTTGATGGCACTAACTATGCATTATGGAAAATGAAGATGCAAGGCTATCTATCATACTATGGAAATGAGATTGAAAAGTCTATTCAAAACCAATAGGTTGCCCTAGAAAATGGTTTGAGTTTTATTGATGAGATCAAAGTGCATGAAATCAATAATAAGGAAAGGTTCATTATTTTAAATATTCTTTCACATTCTAAATATGTTATGTATGAAGGAGATGAAAAGGTCAAACAAGAAAAGTTGTAGAACTTGGAGGCACAATTTGAGATCCTACGAATGGGTGAAGATGAGAAAATTAAATCCTACATGTTGAGAGTAGATGAGCTAGTAGGTAGAATGAGAGGACTTGGTGCACAATTAGATGAATCTAGGATAGTGAAGAAGGTACTTAGAACTCTCCCTCATATATATAGTGAAAAGGAAATTGTTATAAAGGAAATTGTGGATTACAATACTTATACTAAAGATCAATTGATTGGTACTCTAACCTCATTTGAAATGAGAAATATTGGGTTGAAAAAATGGAACAAATAAAAAAACTACATTCAAGGATGCAAAGGTGGAAGATCCAGATGAAGAAAATCTTGATGAAGTGGAAGCAAATTATGTAAGAAGAATGAAAAAGGGCTCTGGTAAGTATCAAGGTAAATTACCATTCAAATGTTTTAATTGTGGAGGAATAGGTTATTATGATTCAAGATGTCAAAAAAGATCTAAAAGAAAAAAACATAGAGAAGGTGAATAAAATAAAGGAAAGATGATCAAAAGAGAATATTATGTCAATGAAGATGTTGGCATTTCTGATGATGAGTATAATTATGGAGATTTTGATGATAATGAATTTTTTTTCCTAGATTTAAAATATGAATCTACTCCTAAAATATGTGTGATGGAAAGTGCATAAGAGAAAGTTGAAGGTGTTGTGGTCTCTACTCTCATGCCAGAGGAAAAGAACTACTGGGTCATTGATATTAGTTGCTCAAATCACATGACCAACGAAAAAATTAAGTTTGTTAAACTTGAGAAATATGATGTGTAGAAGTTTAAAAACCAACTTCAGAGTCCCCAAGAATCACCTGCATACAATCACCTATCACATGCAACAAATATTTAGAACAAAAATGGAGAGATGTTATGTAAATCCTCAGAGCAAATTTGTGCAAGAAAAAACCAAAATAAATGATTATTTAAAGTAATTGTTTTACGAATAATACAAAAGCCTTCAAAAAGGAAATAAAGAAATAAAGCAAGAAAAAACAACCCTAATCTTATCTTGAGCAAAAAGACAACTCAACATGATAAGGATAAGAATTAACTAGAAAATAAAATATGCCTAAGTAAACTTATGCTAAAGTTTAATTAATTAATTAATTACACCAACATGATGGAGGCTTAGATAAGTTTGGAGATGACTCTAGTGCTAAGATCTATGGGATAGGTTCAATTAGTTTTGATGGAAAGCATAATACTAATGGTGTCTACTATGTTAAGGGTTTGAGACATAATATCTTGAGTTTTGAACATATGTGTAAAAAGGGATATAATCTTGCATTCAAGGATGAGAAATGTGAAATCAGAAAAAGGTTCGGAACTATGATTGCTACTAGTAAGAAGATTGAAGGAAATATCTATCAACTTAAAGGTTGTGATGGAAATTTCTTTATGTCTTAGATTAATGATAGTTGGCTATGGATGTGTAATATAATTTTTGATAATATAGTGATAATTAGTATAGTACAATTTGTGAGAGATTTATGAGGAATTAAAAATCCTATTAATGTTGTTTGCAAGGAATTTCAGTTTGGAAATAAAGCTAGAAACAACTTTAGGTCAAAGGAACAATCTACTATCAGACTACTAGAATTGATTCATATAGATCTTTGTGTCCTATAAGGGTGAGAAGTCTACAAGGTGACATGTAATTTATGCTTTCAATTGATGGTTACTCTAGAATGACATGGGTGAATTTTCTTAAAGAGAAATTTGATGCATTAGACAAATTCAAGGCATTTAAGGCAATGGTGAGATTGAAATAAATTTGAAAATAAAATTTTTGACATTTGTTAAAGGTGGTGAATGCACATCCAATGAGTTTAACATGTTTTGTGAAGCCCATGTAATAAGAAGACAATTGTTTTCCCTTAGAAATCCTCAACATAATTGAGTAGATGAATGAAAGAACAAGACAATTCAAGAAGCTACTAGATCAATGAAAACAAAGGCAAGTCTACCAAAAGTTTACTAGAGAGAAGCAATTCACACTACTATTTACGTGTTCAACTGAGTTCAAGAAAAAGATAACAACACTAAGACTATCTATGAGCTATGGTGTGGAAGGATTCCTACTGTCAAGTATTTCAAGGTATTTGGAAGAAAATGTTATATCAAAAGAGATGAAGAAAATATAGGAAATTTTGATGATAGATGTGATGTGATGAGGGTATTTTCCTTGGATGCTCCACTAGAAGCAAATATTATAGATGTTTCAATAAAAGACTAATAAAGGTTGTAGAAAGCACAAATGTCAAGGTTGATGAAGCATTGAAGAATTCAATTGAAGTTGATGGATACATATCAGGTGAACTTGATTGTAGAGAAGTAGAATAATTTGTTGAATAATAAGAGGGTAAACTATAATACTAGTTTACTATTTTTTTTAGGAAGGAAAATTTAAAAAGCACTCCCATAATAATAAAAATTCAGGTTTTAAAGGGTTTGCACGAACCCAAAAAAGGTTTGCTCAAACCCCTAGTTTGAGTGAACCACCCTTTCCATGCATGGTTTGCTCGAACCATATTATGACACATTTTTTTAGAAAACAAAGGGAAAATTCAAAAAAATGGGGGTTCCAGTGAAACCCCCTTCAAGCGAACCCCCCTTTGCTCGAAAGGGTCAAGGGAGGTTCACTCAAACCCCCCTTTTTCCCCCTTCTCCCCCTTTTCTACCAAATCTCTACAAAAATTTTCCTTTCGAAGCTTGGGTTGAGGATGAAAATGGAGGAGACTTCACAAAAACGACTAGATGATGGTAGTCCTCGAAATGAGCTATCCATAGAATATAATTTTAATATGTTTTGGCTTTATTATGTTTTTTAAAGTTTGATTAAACATATGTTTTTCCCCAAAAATCAAGCTCTATGTTTTGCACATGTGGAAAAATAGTAGATTATAAAAAATAAATGAAAAATATCAGTACAATAGATATTGATGTCCCTGAGCCAACAAAAAATAATAATTTCAATACATACAAAAAAAGTTATGCTTTAGCCAATGAATCATACCTAAATTGTAACTAGTTTAACTTTTAAACTTAAGATATTCAATGAAATGCTATGAAACCAATTCCATGCATGAGATATCATAGTTACGAATCTAAATTCAAAATAAAAATAAAAATTATCCTTCATAGAAAAAAAGTTGTGTTAGCCAGTAACATCACTCTTTAAAAGTGGTGTTTACTGTTAAAAACTAGTTTTTGAAGGAGATGGAAAAATAAGTGTAATATGATTCCACAAATTTTGAAATAAATATATTTAGAAACTATAGACAAAATTTCACAAATCACTAGTTTGCATCATCTTCTAATTCCTCATGGTTTAGCCACTATACATGTCTGAAAGTGAAGATTTAGTTAAAAAAACTAGTTCAATGTCCAGTTTGGCAAAAAATTGTAAACTAGTATTGTGGGATCACCCAAGAAGTGTAGAATGAAGTAAAAGAAGCTCTGAAAAGGTTTCCTAAAAACCCTAAGTATGTACAAAATAATCATTCAAAAGATCAAATCATTAGAAACAAGAGGAAAGGTGTATTAAAAAGAGGCAAAGCTGCTAAAGTTGAGGCAAATTATTGCTTATTTTCTAAAGTTGAGCCTAAGATAGTGAGTGAGGCATGTAAAGATGAACATTGGATGAAAGCAATGGAAGAGGAACTTATGTAAATTGAGAAAAATCAAACTTAGGATTTAATGGTTCGTAGACCAGCAAACAAAACCATAATTGGAAGTAAGTGGGTTTTAAGAAGCAAACTGAATAAGAAAGGAGAAGTAGTAAGAAACAAGGAAAGGCTTGTGTGTAAGGGCTACTCAAAAGTGGAAGGCATATATTTCCATGAGAAATTTTCTTTGGTGGCTAGAATGGAAGCTATCATAATTTTTTTTGCATTTGCTTCTCATAAGGACTTTAAAGTTTATCAGATGGATGTGAAGTCTACATTTTTGAATGGTGAGTTAGAATAAGAAGTCTACATGGAACAACCAAAGGGATTTAAATTATCAAATCAATTGTATATGGTATGCAGATTGAAAAGGGCTTTATATGGTTTGAAGCAAGCTCTGAGAGCTTGGTATGCAAGATTGGAAAAATACTTGATTCAGAAAGGTTTTAGTAAAGGTACTATAGATAGCAATTTATATTTCAAAATTGAAGATGATAAGATCTTGATAGTATTTGTGTATGTGGATGAAATTATTTTTGGAGGAAATAAAACTGTGTAAGATGTTTTTTGAAGAAATACAAAAATATTTTGAGATTTCTATGTTTGGTGAGATGAATTCCTTTCTTGTACTACAAATCAATCAAACAAAAAAAAGGATTTTTATTTCACAATCAAAGTATGCAAAATAAATGTTGAAGAAATTTTGGATGGATAGTTCCAAACCGGTATGCACTCCTATGGTAACTGGCTACAAATTGAGTAAGGATGATGACTCACCTAAGGTTTATTAGAGTAAATATAGATCAATGATTGGAGGCCTACTATATTTATTTGGTACAAGACTGGATATCATGCATACAGTATATCTTTTGGCTATATTTCAAGAGGATCCTAAAGAAACACATGTTGCAGTTGTCAAAAGGATATTTAGATATCTAAAAGGAAATTTAGGCTATGGCTTATGGTATCCTAGGGATGTTTATTTTACACTAAGTGCTTATACAGATGCAGATTGGGTAGGTTATGATAATGATAGAAAAAGTACAAGTGGTGGTGCATTCTTTCTTGGATGCAAATTGGTATCATGGTTAAGCAAAAAGAAAGATTCAATTTCCTTATCCACTGTAGAGGCTAAGTATATTTTTGTAGCATCCTATTGTACACAAGTTTTGTGGATGAGATAGACATTCAAGGATGCCAAAGTAATGTATAATGATCCAATATCTATTTTCTATGATAATACAAGTGCAATTAACATTTCAAAGAATCCAGTGATGCACTCAAGGACAAATCATATATCTATCAAGTATCACTTTTTAAGAGAGAAGGTTATGGAGAATGAAGTATATCTATAGTATATGCCTACAAAGGATCAAATTGCTAACATATTTACTAAGGGTCTTCCTAAAGATACTT
This sequence comes from Sequoia sempervirens, assembly GCA_007258455.2. Classification (NCBI taxonomy): domain Eukaryota; kingdom Viridiplantae; phylum Streptophyta; class Pinopsida; order Cupressales; family Cupressaceae; genus Sequoia; species Sequoia sempervirens. The sequence goes on along the minus strand of VDFB02282623.1, from coordinate 6,869 downwards.
TTGAGTATCTCCAAGAGAAGTTAGGGGTTGTTTCTCCTCCTTTATTGAGCTAGATGCATATGGAGATGCATCAATCTAGTGGATCTATGGATCTATCTTCTTTTTGGACTGATGTCTCATGGATACCTCTCGGGGGGAGCAAGTAGTGTCATGTGTTGTCATTGTGGAGTTGATTGGGTGTACTCCTAAGGTGGAGTATTCAGTACTGGTAATTTTCTTGGTGACAAAGGGGAAGAAAAATGTAAAATAACTTTTTCCTTTTCCATTGATTTCAAAGGGGGATAAAGTATCATGTGAAAAAGTAAGGGGGGAGAAAGCATTATAGAAAAGGGGAGATTGATGTTTCACATTGGTTGTGTTGTCTTTGATAGTTTTTCACATCATGTGTTACCATCAATGACAAAGGTGGATATTTTTGCAAGTATGAAGGTGTTGTCATTGATTTCAACTAGTTGTTGTCATTGATGTCATGAAAGTTGGTTTTTGGTTGTATATGTTGAGGATATTGAGAAAATTATAGTTGAGATGTTGAAGAAATTCTATGAGTACATGGAGTTATCCTTATGTTTCTATGTATAGAGGTGTGTTAGAGTGCATTATGTGATACAATGATGTCTTTGGTACTTGGTTTCCAAGTGCTTTTGAGAAAATTTGATAAATAGAGAAAACAATATTATGCAGGTATTTAGTGTATGCTCTGAGTTGTGCTCCATATTTATTTTGGATTGATGCTATGTTTGTGTGGTTTTGAGGTGTTGTGCATGATTTTTGGTAGTTGCTATATCTAGAATTTGGGCTTCTGGATCATCATATAGTGCAAGATATTTTCACTAGTATGTGAATTATACATTTTAGTGTGTTTGATTGTAGACTAGGAGAAATTTATTTTCTCTATATATCTTGGTATTAGGACTTGTGGTTCTGAGAATAGGTTGATAAGGTTTCTCTCTTACTTTTCTCAAGAGGATTTGAGATTTGGTGTTGTATTTTCTAAGTTTATGTGCTACAATGTATTATAGTGGTCGACAGGGTTATTCAAATGAACAAAATATTTATACTCTTTAGGTGAAGTTTGTTGCAAAGGCTTTGGATGAATTTTCAAGTTTTTATTACTTACACCAGATATTGTTCAAGTTAATTTTGTTGTCCAAAAAGATAGGACCAATTCAATGATGTGTGTGCTTAATTTTTTTATGTGTTTTACATAGGTGTTGGCCAACCTTATGTTAAACACTACTAGAAAAAATTATGAAAGTGTGTTGAGGTGTGTTGGGACTCATTTAGGTCCTCATGAAGTATGTGTTTGAGTCACCCTCATTCTAATTCCACCATGGAATGTTTTTTCACTCACCTAATTTGAATTTGTAAATAAAAATGGTGTATGGCATACCTTAGAAGAGTTTCAAGGTTGAAGATGGTATAAATATGAGTTGAGATGTTTTTAAGAGATATAGAGAGATGTGAGATATGTGTATGTGATGCAAATTCAAGTAGATCAGTGTGAATTTCAAAGTGTTGAGTTCTTGAAGGTAGTGGGCTGAAGGTGTACTCTATCTTTCAAGAATTTCTATAAATGTGTGAGAAAATTGTGGTGGAATCTCTATTGCATTGAGATATTTTTCTCTTTGTAACAACTCTCTTCTATCTTCTTTTCAATTTTTTGCTAGTGAGCTTGGGTTGTGAGCTCTCATTGGATAGTGTGTCTTGTCTTGGTAGTGAGACTTTGTATTCGGTTTTGGAATTTTTTATATTGTGAGATAATCCTCACCATGGTTTTTCCCTCACTGGGTTTTCCACATAAATATGATATTATTGTGTGCATGGTTTTACTATTTTTAGTTTTTATTTCTACACTTAACAATTTAATATATTATCAGATTAAAGGTTTTGTGAATGAATGTAAATCTAACTTATGTTGATGGTTTTAAATTTTAAAATTGCTACAACTGATTCACCCCCCTTCTAGTTGTCTTGTTCAATGGAAACAAGATTATTTCCAAGGAATAATACACCACCACTTGTGCTTCTTTTGTCATCCAAACTTCCTACCCAATCAACATCTATATATGTTGCTAAGGTGACATATTCACCTTTGGGATACCACAATCCATAGTCAATAGTAATTTTCATTTATCTAAAAATTCTTTTTATTGCATGGACATGAGACTCTTTAGGAAATCTTGAAATCTTATAACAATGCACACTACTTGAATTATATCTAATCTTGATTTTGTTAGGTATAGAAAACTTTCTATCATTAATCTATACAATGTTTCATTTACATATAGGGATTCATCTATTTTTCTTAATTTACATCCAACTACTATGGGGGTACCAACTGGCTTGTTGCCTTCCATTCCAAATTTCTTAAGAATTTCCTTAGAATACTTAGTTTGTGATATAAATATCCCCTCATTGGTTTGTTCTATCTATAGACCAAGGAAGAAAGAAATTTCTCCAAGCATTGACATCTCAAATTCATTTTGCATTTGTGTAGCAAAATTATTGCACATTCTATCATTGCTACCACCAAAAATGATGCCATCCACATATACAACAACAATTAACATATGCTTTCCTTTTGATTTAAAGTACAAATTATTATCTGAACATCCTTTCTTGAACCTTGATTTAAAGTACTGGTCTAATCTTGAATACCATGCTCTTGGTGCCTATTTTAGACCATAAAAAGGTTTCTTCAATCTACAAACATAATCTTCTTCTTCTGATAGCTGAAAACCTTCTAGTTGTTCTATGTAGACTTCCTCTTCTAGGTTTCCATTTAGGAAAGCATATTTCACATCCATTTGATAGAATTTGAACTCCTTATGAATAGATAATGCTAGAAACATTCTTATGGCTTTAAATATAGCCTCATGAGAAAAAATTTCCTCAAAATCTATATCTTCCACTTGTGCATATCATTTGCACACCAAAATTTCCTTATTCCTTACAATAGCTCTATCTTCATTGAGTTTGTTTCTAAAGACCCATTTTGTACCTATGCCATTCTTGCTTGGGAGTCTTGGAACTAATTCCCAAGTTTTCTTTATTCAATTTGGCTTAGTTCTTCTTCCATTTCTTTTATCCATCTCTCATCCTTTCTAGCTCCAACATAGTTCTTTGGCTCTATTTAAGACATTAGAGAAAAAAATACTTTCTCTTTATTCTTTACAACTTTTCTCCTTCTTTGAACTCCTTCATCTATATTTCCATTAATTTTTTCTATAGAATGATCCTTTTGAACATATCTTGTAGGTTATTTTTCATTCTCTCCTATAGCCTCTTTATCAACATCTTCCTCTTTAGATTCTTATTCAATCTCATAGTTGTCTCTATGAGGTTCAACATGGTTCAAATCTTCATCAACCTTGACATTGATGCTCTCCACAATTCTATGCAGCCTTTTTTGTATTATTTGTAGGAATTTCTTTGAGTGGAATTTCCAAGAAATATTCCTTCATCACATCTTGAGTCAAAGCTTCTCAAGTTATCTTCTTCTCTTCTTATATAACACTTTCTACTAAACACTTTAAAGTAATTAACTGAAGTAGGTTTCCCATACCACAACTCATATGGGGTCTTTTCACTGTTCACCCTCAATTGAACTCTTTTTAGGGTATATATTTCTATATGTACTACTTATCTCTAACATATATTAGGTAAATTGGCCTCATTTAGAATTGTTGTGGCCATCTCCTTAACTAATATGTTCTTTCTTTCAAGCACTCCATTTTGTTGTTGGTGTAGGGGCACCTACAACCATGATTCAGACTATGTTTGGTAATGGTTTGTCATAGAATGTTTGTGTGAGTTTTTGATTTTCTAGGTGTTTTTTATTGGTATCTAATAAAATAAGGTCTTTGAAGACCATACTCTATGTAAAAGGTTGATGTTTTTTTTTGGAGTCAAGTCATTACTAAAGAGTGCACAAAACCCAAATATTCTTAAGTGCAAATAAAATGCTAAAATGATTGTTTTAAAAAATATTTAATGTCTAAAAGGAAGTTATGCCCATTGGAGAAGGTGATGTTTTGTAAAACTTATTTGAAGCCTTTCAAGGCTCGAAGAATGATGTTGAAATATTGTAAGGAAGTTTCAATAAAGAAAGCAACACTTTATTCTATTATTTTTCTTATTTTCACTATTTTTCTGGACTTTATCATTCTTGTATGGACCCGTACAGTTCTTGGCTGCTCCAAATTCTTGTGGATTATGTAGATATCTAAAAAAACTTTCCATTGCATCTATTTTGGGGCCTTAAACGTTCTTGGGTGAAAAGTCCTTACCATTTTTCTAGAACAGCCTGTGACATGCAGCAAGAGCATTATTTTGAATTTGTAATTATGTTTTAAGCCTCCCACCTACTTTTTATGTTGCTTCTCAATGGGAAGGCATATATCCATGGTAGTATAGGGTTTTATATGTTTTGATAGGTGAATAAAAGAAAAAACTTGTTCAAAGTGGGGAAGCCATGGTTGGAAGTGTCTATTTTTCCTGTGAAAGTGATGGTTCTAAGTAGAGTTTTGATGTTCTATGAATATAATGGGATAAATGAAGGTTTAGAAGGTCTGTGTAGACCCAAAAAAGAGTTTTTGATGCTTTGGTTTTGTCTAGGAAGGTGCTATGTTGTGGTTTTTGAAAAACCCTAGGTATTTGGAAGCGAAATGAGGGTTTTGAGGAATGAAGGCTTAGGGGTCAAGTACCTATATGAAACCTATGAAATTGGAAGTTTTGTGGTGTTTTTGATGACTTTACAAGAGTTCATGGTGATTGGAGAAGCCTAAAGAGTAGTTTGTTTGGAAAAGAGGGCTAATCTTGTAGCCTTTTAAGCAAGGCAGTCTAGTGAAACTAGGTGTTGGCCTAATGAACCTTGTAGAATCTGATTGGAATATTGTATTGGGTTTGAGTAGGTGCCTAAATGATGTTGAGATAATTCTTGGTGTGATCAGATTGCGTTGGGTAGTTGATTTTTCCTGTTGTGAGTTTGGGGGTTGATGTCAAAGTGGCATATTTGAGAGAAGTTGTGTCAATTTGTTTCTTGGGTTTCCACCATCTATCTACATCAATTGTGGAGTCCTTTTTATAGAATATTATCTTTTAATTTTATGCTTCTTAGAATATTCAATAAAATTATTTGATGTGAATTCTCCACCTATGTCAGATTTTAAGCATTTGATCCTTTTGTCAATCTCCTTCTCAATCATAGCTCTAAAGATATTGAATATTTCAAATGCTTGTGTCTTATCCTTCAAAAAGCTTACCCATATCATTCTTGAGTAATCATTTATCAATAACATGAAGTTCCTTTCACCTTTTAATCCTTTTGTCCTTGTGGGGCAACAAAGATCAGTATGTACCAAATCCAAAGGCTTTGTAGTTGCAGTCTTTTGTTTGAAATATGACCCATATTTTCTTACCTAATTGGCATTCCTTGCAAGTGGTGTTTGTTGGTTTCTCTACCTTGTTCATGTTCCTTACAAGTCCTTTTGAGCTTAATTTAACTCAATTATCAAAGTTCACATGGAACATTCTCCTATACCACAACCAAATCTCATCAACTTGTCCTATTTGACAACTTTGACCATTTACTTCACTAAGATTATAAAGGTTTTTTTATGTGTACGGGTGAATTTTTAGTCTAAAAATGTAAAAAAGAAATAATTCAAACAATAAAAATATAAATAACACCTCAACTATTAGCCTAGTTGAACTTGAACAAACAAAAGACAAAAAAGTGGTTTACCTTGTCCAAGTTGATTCTTTGGTTGGCCCTTTGATTTGTTGATTTGTGTGTTCCTTCACTTGATAAAATGGCTTAAAACTATATGCTAATGATGAAATTTTTTATGGTGAATCCAATGGTGGTGATGGTGAATGGATTTGATGCAATATGGTAGCTTGAAATGGCTGCAACAATGGTGGCTTGAAGGCTTGAGAGATAGTGTGCTTGAAAATGGCTAAGTGTGTCAATGTAGAATGGAGCAATTTTCATTTATTTTAGGGAAAATCCTCCAAAAGAATGGAGGGACAAGATTGATCCTAGGGAATGAGATCAAGGGTTGAGATGTCTCAAGACATCTCAACCAAAATCATGATGACATGTGGCGGGAGATGTGGACAAAGGATGATGAAGTGACAATGATGTGGCAATGAGGTAGCAATGAGGTGGAGGTACTTGCATGTACCTTGAGAATGGGAAATATTTACTCATAAATTATTTTCTTGTCCACTTGTACAATGAGAGGAAAAGATAGGAATTAAAAATTCCTCAAAAATCCTTATGGGAATTGAAAAAGGAATAAAAAATTCCGTATGGGGGGATGTGACGAATTAAAAATTCCTCAAAATGGGAGAAATAAATTGGAATTTAAAATTCCAAAAGGGATGGGGATGAATTCTCCAAAAGGAGAAAGACATTAATAGGGTTGAGAAATGGTAGATTCCATAAATGGCATGGGGATTAGGTTAGGTATAATCATTGATTTAGGTTGTAAAAATGATAAATTAGGTGAACTAACCCTAATTAGGCATCCACTTGCATTTTATGGAGGATGTGACCCTAATGATGATTAGGAATGTGCACACCTTAACTAAGGATTAAGTGGACTAATTAGGATTAGGGGAAATGTAGGAGGATGTGACAAGGAGAGAGAAAAAGGATGAATTAAAATTTGATTTTAATTCATTTGGGAAAGGTGACTAAATTAAATAAATTGGACTATTTATTTAATTTAGAGACGAAAGGGGACAAGGTATTTAATTGAATAATTAAATACCTTAGGGGACATTAGGGATATGATGAAATATTAATAAAATAATAAATTATCTAATTAATACAGCTTATGTACATAGGATAGAAGAATATA
>VDFB02282621.1:0-27349 GCA_007258455.2 Sequoia sempervirens | reverse complement strand
GGAAGTGAAAAATGCCTCTTCCCGTAAAAGCCTTTTCTTCTTTGTTTATCTTGTTGCACATTACATTATTTCTTAGCAAATAATGGCTTTCAAACATAAAGTGAATATAAAATTCACTTTACTTATCTCTCTGTGCACTTTACTTTCACTTGGGCTTTAAAATATTTGTCTCAGCAAATAAAGTGTTTACCCACAACACTTTACATTCATCGGTTCGGGCTTTTAAAATATTCCCCCCTATAAAAAATAAAAAAATTTAAAATTAGATGGGGAGAATTTATTAGCACCCATCACTTTTACATTTAATCGCATATTTTAATAACATGCTTTTATTTTATTTTTAAAAACCAACATTTATCGGGCAACATTTAATTCTAAATGATTTGCCTTTAAAAATGAATAAAGGATTCCTTTAATATTTCCATCCGGCACTTTATATTTCCCTGGGACCTGCCTTACTCCTCGCCAACCCCGTTGCCTTTGTCGTGACATCGCCAAAATCCCGTGAGACATTGGGGAATGGGGAAAATTACCCACATTTTCTCTTATTAAATTATCACAGGCAGATAAAATATGTTAAAAATTTTGCTTTTGTAAAAAGCAAAATGAAAAATTTAAACCATCACCCCCTTTAAAATTTCACCCATGCATTCAACAAGTCTTGGGCCCGCATTCCCGTGGTGCGATCTCACCAATCCCGTGGGAATTAATTCGTTTGCATCTTTTTTTGGCAAGCCAACAAGGTAGGGCCAAGATTTGGTTGCATTTTGGTCCTCATTTACAACTATTGATTTTGTTTGTTTGGCTTTGTCCCAGTTTTTCCCTAACTTATCAAGCTTTGTTTACTCATGCGTGCTCTGCAAATACTTCCCTCTACAATGTTGAAACAACATTTACTTGAAAGTATCTAAAGTATTTTTCCACATTCCATTGTGCGTACCAAGCAAGGTGTTCTCTTTACCTTTTGTTGCGTGTATTGCCTCCAAACTCTTAAGCGTCCTCCTTCATATTGCAGATGGCGCACATCAAATGTTTCTGAGGACTTTTCAACATATACATTTTGTGCGTTTTGCATTCACTAATGGCGTATATCCTACTTAGGTTGGTGTGTCGCCTCAGCCTTCAACTATTTCTCAAAAGAGTGCCATTACAAAATTCCTTGCCATCTGATTTTATGCACAACTCCAAGGGTCTTTGCTACACATAGATTCACCCTCTGCGCTAAATAAAACCTTCTAGCAAGCAATTTTATTTCATTCTATTGCCTGTGACAGATTAACAAGGTGTTTCTTGGCACGGCTGCTTGTGACAATACATTAATTTCTTTTGTAATATCAAGTTGCCTCCTATTGGTGCGCTGGCCACAATAGTAACATGGCATTCCATGAGATTACATTTGTATAGGGTCTTTTGTAGAGTTACCCTGGTGAAACATTTTGTTAACTCTAGTTTAATGAGTAATGGTTGCTCTATACATAGCACCAATACTTCTATCCTACTACCAACAACCACTCTCCCATGCTGGCCTTGTGCCCTCCATGCTTCCAATTTTTTTTATAACTATCACCTCTCTTTATGGCACCAAGTCTGCAATGTGTTTCAACAAATGACATTTTCCAACAGAGCAGTTTGCGCCCAATGTGTTCTCTTGGTCTCCAGTATTCTTTCAAGTTTCCTCAAACCATTCTCTGCAACAATAAACCCAAAACACTCTTGTAGCTAGTGTATGGCTCTTTAATGTTTCCTTTGCTAGTTTGCAGACTGCCTCAGTGCACAGCGTAGTTTTTTCATGAGACCACATTATTTGAGGTGCGCTATCAAGTAGTTCACACGCCTTTTGAACAAATAATTTTCAGATTTTTATGCAACAATCACCATTTTATCTGTGGCATTTTACCAAGCATATTGTCTGTGCTTGAAAGTTTCTAAAGCATTTTAACAACCCACTGCATATGACTTTGGCGTCTCCTCTTTTTCCAAATAGCTCCATCCTATGTGCAGGCTGTGTGCCATGAGACCATATTTCAATAACTTTTCTCTGTCTGGCTTTTTTGTCACTTGTATTTGCTTATAAGTTTTTAACTTTTCAATAACTCCATATGCGGTATCCTTTCTCAGACTGTGCCCATCCCTTAAGCATCTGCTTACAAGTTTCTGAAGGCCTCTTCAAAAAATTTAAAATAGGTATTTAATGTGCAGGCTGCGCACCTGAGATTCATATCTTGTGCCATATTTACTTTCTAAAGCCTTTTCAACAAATATATTATGTGCATATTCAGCAGGCTTCTATGCAAGTGGAGCCCTTCACAATCTGGCATAGGTTGCAAGTTGGAGATCCCATCAATTCAAGGGTTGGTTGGGTTTCATTTCAAACCCAAGCCACAAATCATTCCTTCATTCAAAGAGAGCTCTTAGCCAAGTTTCTCTATCCTTTATGCTTTTGTGGATTACCAAGCACTTATCTTAGACCGCGCGTACCCTGCAAACAATTTTATCTTCAGTGCTTTGATCTAGCTTGATTATGCCACATTCAGTAGCTATGGTTCTGGCTGTGTAGATACTATCACCAGTCACCATGTGAACCTTAACACTAGCATTATGACACAAATTCACAACTTATTTTACACATGGTCTACATGGATCCTTTATACCAACTATTGCAAAAAGTGTTAAATTCTTTTCAGGAATTTTCCATGATTCAAGATGAACCTCCTCACTAGGAGTGTTTTCGGTATCACATATTCTTTAAGCAAAAGCAACACACCGCACTATAGCAGCAACTATTCCTTCAATAATTTTCATGAATTCATCAGACTTGGAAAGAAGCATTTATTGCACTTAACCACTATTGTCCATCCATGAATTGCACAAATCTAATATTATCTCTGCAATTCCTTTCTACTGAATGTGTACTTTAGATGGAGACTACAACCTTTTCAGAGCCATACCCCCACATTTCTTTTCTATGTCAAAAGTGGTCACTTGCAAGATGCAGGATTTTGATTTTTCTTCATTAAAATTCAATAGGTTTAAAATATTTGAAGCATGCTATGAGGCATTTCATCTAGAAATTTCATTTGCACAATTTCTATTGGAACACTGATCTCACCAAAAACAGGAGACCTATAAGCTTCCATAATATCCTATTGAGCTTAGACAACTCGACGAGATCAAATGGTGTGGTGACTTTGTTCCATGGTGACATAAAAGTGAAATATCACTTTCTCCATTTTGTATCAAAAGGAACTTATGACACTGAAAAAAGAAAAGCCTTGACTAGCTGCGTGATGCATGTCGCGTCCCCTTGTGGGGCCAATTAAAAAAAAAAATCATTTTCAAACAAATTTTATGCTCAAATGATCTGACACTACCTTTTGAATGCATCTGGAGTGAAAATTTGAAGTGGGTTGCCATTAAACTCTGTTTTTGGGCACATTCGAACACTAAGCAAAACTAGCCAAGTGATCCCTTGAATCGGCCTGGGAAACTAGTCAAACGACCTCTTGGAGTCACAAAAACTTGCAGCCATGCAGACATCTGACTAAAGAATGGAGTGAAAAAGATGGCTCGGTGAAAGGAATCATGAGGTGAAAGTTATTCATTGCCAAAGTTGCCCAATTGAACTTTCTACAACAACTTGTTCAAGACCAATTAAAACTAACCAAATCACCTCTTCACAAATATCAAATCAACTCTTGGTGAGCTGCTACCGAAAAAAATGAATCATTTTGGTATAGTGAACATGCATGCAAGAGGAATTTGGTTGAATCATCATCCTTCAAAAGATATCGACGGTCAAAATTGACCTCCCTGAACAGTCTCAGAGAATGCAGGTGTAAAATTGAGCAAATTGCATTTGGTTTTGATCTGTTAAAAATAGCAAATCAAATCATGAGGCTTTGAAACTTGACATGGGAGTACATTTTGGTATGGAGAATGGAGAACAACAATTGTTTTCTCTTGTCGATCAACCAGTTGCAAAATGCAAGCTCGAACAAGAGGCTACTTTGCAAAATTGAAAGTTTGCAAACAACTGAACAGTGTCAAAACCCTCTAGCTTTGCTTTTCAAAACCCTTTCAAAACTCATCGTGGAAAGCTGAAAATTGATATGCAAGTTCACATATGACACATGTGTGGGCTTACAAATGGATTTTGTATGAAAATCAACAGGCTCCAAATTACGACCCTCCAAAGTAGGTCACTTAGGCAGATTTCTCAAGTCCACTTTGAAGGTGATACAAAAATTTTTGAAAATGGGCACTTTAAATTTGCAAGATTTGTGAGTGCCATCATCCCCTTTTCTTTCCAAGTCAACTTTGAATGCATCCGAGGAACATTTGAAGCGGCTGCCATTAAACTATGTTTTTGGGTACATTCAACACCGAAAGTAAAACTAGCCAAGTGAGCTCTAGAATTAGCCCGGAAACCGTGGGTCAAACGCCTTGAAGTTATGAAACTTGTAGGCACACGTACATCCACCCAAGAATGGGAGGCAAAAAGATGGCTCTGAAATGGATCATGAGGTGAAAGTTATTCCTTCCAAAGTTGCCTGCCTGAACTTTCTGCAACAACCTGTTCAGGACCAATTAAAACTGACCAAATCACCTCTTTGCAAAAATATCAAGTCAACTCTCAGCGAGCTGCCACCGAACACAGTGAATCATTTTGGTATAGTGAACATGTGTGCAAGAGTAATTTTATTTAATCATCACGCTTTAAAAGATATCGGGATGGTCGTAAGTTGACTCCTAAACACCGAGAATGCAGTATAAAATGAGCGTATTGCATTTGGTTCTCGACTGCTAAAAATAGCAAATCAAATCATGAGGCTCTAAACTTGACATGGGAGCACACTTTGGTATGGAGAATGGAGAGAACAATCATTTTCTTGACGATCAACCGCTTGCAAATGCAAGCTCAAACAGGCTACTTTGCAAACCGAAGTTTGCAAATAGTTCAACAAGCTGTCCCAAATTTTGCTTTTCAAAACCCTTTCAAAACTCATCGTGGAAAGCTGAAAATTGATATGCAAGTTCACATATGACACATGTGTGGGCTTACAAATGGATTTTGTATGAAAATCAACAGGCTCCAAAGTACGACCCTCCAAAGTAGGTCACTTAGGCAGATTTCTCAAGTCCACTTTGAAGGTGTAGAGGAAAATTTTTCGAAATGGGCACTTCAAATTTTCAAAATTTGAGAGTGCCATTAGTGGCTCCGGACCGGGATGTATGGCCCCCTATGGGCATAGCAAGATCTCGTGATCTCCGTGAGTAGACCAAATACTGAGTCTATCAGGTGTCCTCAAATTTCTCCTTTATTCATTCTTCTTTTTCAACTTCACTCAATGACCCTAGGCCCCCAAATGAAAAGGGAAGATCAATACTTACCTCTGTCAAACACAATTCTATAAAAGAGTTGATCTCCCTTAGCTCATGCTTGCCTTTATCAAACCATAACAACACTAACTGCATTTCTGCAAACACAAGTACCAAGATGCCTTCATACAAGAGGAAACTTGCTCCTTGTTTGACATTTTTATTGCATGGTAGCCAAATCACATAGGCTGCTTCACTACCACTCTCTTCATTTTCTGATTTTGCATTAAGTACAACACATGAGGGTAGTAATCAAGACCACATGAAAACATAGTCTTATCACATCCATTATCACCCTCATAATGATCATGTTCATAGGAGATAGCACAGATGAAAAACAACATGCAATCCTCTTGTGTGTTGAGCAAAGATTGCTCACACATCTGTAACCCCTCTAGCTGAACTACATCACAAGTTAGTTTGTCTTCACTTAGATAGTACAGCCCAAACACATTGTCATGTGTTTCAAGATTTTGAAAATCAGGTTTATCAACACCAAAGTGCTTTCATCTGAAGATCATTAAAATCATGGACCTTAGCTAGAATATCAGCCTCTAATACATAAGCAATGTTTTCTATCTCAGGTTCACACATGATGTCAAATTCATTCTTCAAACCACTATGCAAATCTATATGTAATGTCTCAAACAAAGATTCAAACAATTTAGAATTTAACCCTAAGCCAAGAATCTCACATTGATTCTTCATAACATGTTCAGTGTCTGAATCATTTTGAATGCTAGCATCTTCAGATTTAATAGCCCAGCAAAGAAACTTTCATGTGTACTAGCAGTCTCATGTGCACTTTCAGTTGATAAGCATATTGACCTATGTTCCAAAGACTCCCTATTATCTAAAATTTTTTCATTAGCAATGAAGTTAGAATCTTCAATCTCTTTCACATTAAAGCATTCCTCATTCAAAACAAACATGTCCACTTGCATGCTGTGGAGGCAAGAGAGATCATCAAAGAAAGACTCATACTCAATCTCATACTGACTGACCTCATATCCATTATCATTTGCATCATATGGCTGCTCAACAAATAAATTAGAATGTTTTGCAATGTCAACATAATCTGAAGGTCCATCAAATTGTTTCATATTATCAATGGATGATAATGTTGATCCTAGATCAGTGTATTTATCACAATGCATAACTTGATCATTCAAAACTAAATTCCTTCCTTCATCAGTGTGTACATCATCATCCTTCTCATGCACAACAAAAATTTCCATCTCTGCTTCATATAAGCAATCATGAACAATAAAGACATAAGTAGGTTCATCAACATCTTCATCACTTCCAGCACTATGATTATGATCAGCAAATTGAACACCCACATACTTATCTTCTAATTCTTCATCATCCATAGAATTGGCATGCTTTGTTGATGTCAAATCCAAATTACATTCCAAGTTTGCATCAAATGGGATTGGATCACCCACTTGTGGAAAAGTGATTTCACGAGCATTCATGTCATTGCAATCTTCATGTGAAAAAAGTACCTCTGGATCATCCTCATAGGAGCATTCATAATCATAAAAAGAGCAATCAATTTGAATTTCATCATCATCGTCATCACAAGAAGTCTCATCACTACATAAACCATGCTCAGATTTTTCAGAGTGAGTGCTTGAACTTCTATCTTCAATGTCTTGGTCACTAATTTGTGATGAGATGTCATCAACACTTCCATTATTTTTACTAACCAAATCTTGACATGGAATGATGTCTTGTATCTCTTTTAATTCTTCATTACCCAAGATACTGCAACAAAAAATTTTCATGCATATCTATTTTCTCATCATACCATGTATGGGTATGTGCAAGATCATCATGGACAAAACAGACCCTTAAGTGGTGAAAAATTCAGAAAAATCAGAGTTAGACAACTTGACGTAAAAATTTGAATAAGTTATCTATATTATTTCAAAAATATGTAAGAATAGAATCTATAGCAAATTGAATGTAGTTTCTAAACTACTAGGTTTATTTTTAGAAAAAATAAATCTATTTGGTGAAAATTTGAAATTTCAATGTAGTAGCACTTAAAATTCAGGGAAAAAATAAGAAGTGTTCGTCTGACCACCCTAAACACAATAAAATGATAAAAAAAAATTAGAATATTTTAGATATAAGTAGAGGACTCATGTCCCAATGTGATGCATATTTTTATGTAATTTTTTTCCAAGTAAATAATTAATTATGAATTTATTATTATAACTTTTAAAAAATATAAAAAATCTTATGTCTAACCACCTTAACTAGGTCAAAACTTCATGAAATTCATTTTTTTTTGTTTAATCCTATAGTATGTGAAACATAGAATGTGACGCATGTTTCAGATTTAAAAAATATGATATTTTTTGAAAGCTATATCTATGTTTTTCAATCAGCCTATCAATCATGACATTAGTTGTAATTCAAATAGAAAATGAATAATAATTATTTATTAAATTCAAAGTAAAGCATAATTTATATTGGTGGAAAGTTGAGAATCTCCTTTAAGAACCCTTTTCATTTCGTCAATTTTGCATAAAGAAAAGGTCATCAGCCACATACCCTACACATACCCATCATATCGCCACTTTTTGGCCTATCATGATCCTACACATACCTGTATCTTCATCTTCATCATTGTTGAAAGGATCTGCACATGTGTTGATTATGAGTTGATTATAGTCAACATGCTCAATCATACAACACATATCTTCATTTTCGAATACACTCTTTTCATTCTTGTGTATCATGTTTTGATTTTCTTCAACAAGACAACTGCTATCTTTATTTTGAGACACCACATTCTATGCATAATTATTTTGGTTCCCTCAATCATCTTTATCCAATCAAGTACTTGATCCAAACTATGAGGCTTCAACCCCTTTGGCAAAGTACTTAGCCCAGACTCATAGATCTCACAAAATAGATCAATGCACACTAAATCCTTAGGTCAAAAATTTTTGGGGACTTTCCACAAGGCATCCAAAAACCTTGAGAATAGATCATGTGTTGATTCTCCTTTGTGTATTTTCATTTTAGACAATCCTTGAACAACAAATGTTTGATCAACATTGCTCAAATTTTGATGACATTTAACATGAAGCTCATTAGGACTTTCAGATTGTGATGATGGAGAAATCAGAACAACAGCATTACCATATTGACAAGCACTTCTATTATTTGATCCATGAGTTCTATTTGCATGAGATGTGTTAGGATGACCAACACTCATAGCCCTATGTCCTTTCATCATTGAATATCTCAAATTGTTCTCAATGTCTATGGCCATTTGATATGCTTGGTACAGGGTCGTGGGATCTTTATCCCTCAACAAGAAACTCATCTTTTTGTCAAATGATCCTAAGTACATGACCAAACATTCAACATAATTTTGCCTTATGTTTCTAGGAACCTCTCTTATTATCTTTGAAAATATGAGATTAAAAGATGGGACTAACTCATCTTTTCCTTTCTCCATGTTCATGAACTTTTTCCTTATCAAAACAGGGTCAATCCTTTCTCCAAATCGCTCCATGAACACTATCTTAAACTCTTCCCATTAATGAATAGAGGAAGTTGGAAGATAAGAGAGCCACTCCCTTGCATCTCCTCTTAGAGACTGAACAAATAGTCTGATGATCACATCTTCGTGGTCAATCTCATAATCACCCATCAAATTATTGAATTCTTGGAGATGTTTATTTGTTGATTCAAACTTATCACCAATGAATCTTGGTAATTTATTTCTGACTTTAGCTGGAATGTCATTTTGGTAACCACTAATGCCACTAAAATTGATGGATCTATACCTTCCAGTGCTGAAACTTCTTTGAAAATCTAGCTGGGACTAATCACAAACGACGGGAACCATACCAGGATGCATATATTGAAGCATTTTGACATGCCTCTTTCAAAATTCAGATATCAACTCTAGATTTGATCATTCATTTCCCTATCTCTAGCTTTCATCATGAACTTAGAATATCACAATTCATAATTAAAATGCTAATATTCCCGAGTTCTACTTAGTGGGAAAATTTAAAACAAACATACTTCTCTAACACAATACATAGGCTACAAATTATAATTTAGAAGTATGCAAACTTAATTCCACTATTCTTTCCCTTTGTTAGTGCTAACCACTCAATAGGGAACCCAAGTTTTATCCTAAGATGTTCAAATATGGTTTCCATACACGAATTTCTTCAAAACCAAAAATGAAGTATATCTAGAAACATTGCAGCTACTACAAATTATTTTGGAAATATTGTAGATCTGGAACTGTATTCACTTCTTCCACAGGTTCTTCTTGACAGAGTTTCCACCTCTCTTCACAGAGGACTGAACTTCAAGCAGTATGAAGCTTTTTCATAGATAAATTTCTTCACGAGTTCCTTTCACCAACAATGCACCACAAATCTTGAAATCTTCATGTTCACTGCAACAAATTCTTCCTTCAGGTTTGAAATCCTTCAATATTTGAACCAAAATCAGAATGGTAAATAACCAACTCTATGCAAATGATATGACCCTATTTCTAAATAGTCTGCAAGTGGAGATTCAAAATTATCCCCAGCAGAGTTGCCATATTGTTGGTGTTCCAAATCAACAAACCAAATGAATCCTAAAGACTAGCCAATTTCTTATGTTCAAATTCAAAGGTGGACTTGGCCAACTGACAGGAAATGGAATTAACACACATTTCCCCTGCACTTTATGCTCTATAACACCTAGGGGGTGACCCTTTAGCAACATCTAAATATCTAGCCACACAATTAACAAAATATTGCTTAACAGATAATGTTCCCACAAAATTATGCTGAGAAACATAAAATGTCACTCAACATTGGTAAGACATTGAGTGAATTTTAGAAACTAGCATGGACAACATGGCAAATACAAGTACTTACAAAAAAAATTGAATTTTTTATTTTATTTAAAGAATTGGGACCAAGCTGAAAATAGTAGAAGCATAATAATCGACTAGTGTCAAGAAATGGGCTATGGAGTCATATAACTAGAACTTCATTATACGGTGTTGAACATGTTATAATGGACGAGTTGAAGATCAACACTCACAATCCCGCATTTTGTTGAAACAAATTACACTATCCCACGAACCAATAGACATATGCGCTCATCGGCGGCGTATTCCACTAAAAGCAATTATCATTCACATAATAAGAAGGAAACAACGATGTTACTCAAATACAACAATTGTGCATGGCAGAAAAACTCAAGTAATCTCTAATTATTTAATTTAAAACAACGATTACATTTACGATACATGGAGACAATTGTCGAGACAAAATATAAGCAATGAGACTCAATTCAAAACACTAACACACCAGGTGTAATTGATTAACGTTCATATTTCACCTTAGATTTACAATCTAAAACTGAGCTTTTAAACTGCCGAGGAGCTTTCAGTGGAACCTTACAATTAGAAGAGAATTAGAATAAAGGGGAAACAAAAGCAGCCCTAAAACCAATTTTAATGAGACACATGGCTTCTCCCTTAGTTCATCGTGACAAGCAAAACCTCTCTTCTCTCTTCACATTGCAACAAACTTTTTCCCTCTCAAATTTGTTTGCATTCTGCTGTTTTGAAGCGAGAAAATATACCCCATGGAAATTCTCTTCATTTTTAGCCACAGAGTGAAAAATGCCTCTTCCCGTAAAAGCCTTTTCTTCTTTGTTTATCTTGTTGCACATTACATTATTTCTTAGCAAATAATGGCTTTCAAACATAAAGTGAATATAAAATTCACTTTACTTATCTCTCTGTGCACTTTACTTTCACTTGGGCTTTAAAATATTTGTCTCAGCAAATAAAGTGTTTACCCACAACACTTTACATTCACGTGTCCGGCTTTTAAAATATTCCCCCCATCAAATATAAAACAATTTAAAATTACATGGGGAGAATTTATTAGCACTCATCACGTTTATATTTAATCACATATTTTAATAACATGCCTTTATTTTTTTTCTAAAACGAACACTTATGGGGCAACATTTAATTCTAAATGATTTGCCTTTAAAAATGAATAAAGGATTCCTTAAATATTTCCATCCAGCACTTTATATTTCCCTGGGAGCCACCTTACTTACTCCTCCTCGCAAACCCCGCTGCCTTTGCTGTGACATCACCAAAATCTCGCGAGTCATCGAGCAATGAGGAAAATTACCGACATTTTCTCTTATTAAATTATCACAGGCAGACAAAATATTTTAAAAGTTTGCTTTCGTAAAAAGCAAAATGAAAAATTTAAACCATCGTCCCCTTTAAAATTTCACCTGTGCATTCAACAAGTCTTGGGCCCACATGCCAAGTGGTGCGATCTCGCCAATCCCACGAGAATTAATCAGTGTGCACCTTTTTTGGGCGAGCCAGTGGGGTAGGGCCAAGATTTGGTTGCATTTTGGTCCTCATTTCCAACTATTGATTTACGGAGCTTTGTTTACTTGAGCTCTGCAACTCATGGCAGCCACCATTAGCAATGTAAATATTTCCTCTGCAAATACTTCCCTCTACAATGCTGAAACAATATTTACTCGAAAGTTTATAAAGGATTTTTCCACATTCCATTGTGTGTACCAAGCACGGTGTTCTCTTTACCTTTTGCTATGTGTATTACCTCCAAACCCTTAAGTGTCCTCCTTCATATTGCAGATGGCACGCATCAAATGTTTCTGAGGACTTTTCAACATATACATTTTGTGTGTTCTGCATTCACTAATGGCGTATATCCTACTCAGCTTGGTGCGTCGCCTCAGCCTTCAACTATTTCTCAAAAGAATGCCTTGGATACAAAATGCCTTGCCATCTTATTTTATGCACAACTCCAAGGGTCTTTGCTACACACAGATTCTCCCTTTGCGCTAAATAAAACCTTCTACCAAGCAATTTTATTTCATTCTACTGCCTATGATAGATCAACAAGGTGTTGCCTAGCACGACTGCTTGTGACAATACATAATTTATTTTGTAATATCAAGTTGCCTACTGTTGGTGCGCTGGCCGCAATAGTAACATGGCATTCCATGAGATTACATTTGTACAGGGTCTTTTGTAGAGTTACCCTAGTGCAACATTTTGTTAACCCCAGTTTAATGAGTAATGGTTGCTCTATACATAGCACCAATACTTCTAACCTACTACCAACAACCCCTCACCCATGCTAGCCGTGTGCCCTCCATGCTTCCAATTTTTTTATAACTATCACCTCTCTTTATGGTGCCAAGTCTACAATGTGTTTCAACAAATGACATTTTCCAACAGAGCTATCCGCGCCCCTTCAAATGTGTTGTCTTGGTCTCCAGTATTCTTTTGAGTTTCCTCAAACAATTCCCTGCAACAATAAACCCAAAATTCCCCTGTAGCTAGTGGATGACTCTTTAATGTTTCCTTTGCTAGTTTGGAGTCTGCCTCAGTGCACAACGTAGGTGTTTCATGAGACCACATTGTTTGAGGTGTGCTATCAAGTAGTTCACACGCCTTTTCAACAGATCATTTTCTGATTATTACGCAGCAATCACCATTTTCTCTATGACATTTTAGCAATAATTCTGTGTGTGCTTGAAAGTTTCTAAAGCATGTTAACAACCCACTATGTATGACTTTGGCGCCTCCTCTTTTTTCAAATAGCTCCATCCCATGTGTAGGCTGTGTGCCATGAGACCATATTTCAATAACTTTTCTCTTTCTCTCTTTTTTGTCACTTGTATTTTCTTATAAGTTTTTAACTTTTTAATAACTCCATATGTGGTATCCTTTCTCAAACTGCGCCCATCCCTTAAGCATCTGCTTACAAGTTTTTAAAGGCCTCTTCAAAACATTTAAAAGAGGTATTTGATGTGCAAGCCGGGCACCTGGGATTCATATCCTGCACCACATTTACTTTCTAAAGCCTTTTCAACAAATATATTATGTGTATATTCAGCAGGCTTCTATGCAAGTGGAGCCCTTCATAATCTGGCACAGGTTGCAAGCTGGAGATCCCATCAATTCGAGGGTTCGTTGGGTTTCATTTCAAACCCAAGCCACAAATCATTCCTTCATTCAAAGAGAACTCTTAGCAAAGTTTCTCTATCATTTATGATTTTGTGGATTACCAAGCACCTATCTTAGACCACGCATACCCTACAAACAATTTTCTCTTTAGTTCTTTGATCTAGCTTGATTATGCCACATTCAGTAGCTATGGCTCTATCTGTCTAGATGCTATCACCAGTCACCATGTGAACCTTAACACTAGCATTTTGACACAAATTCACGACTTGTTTTACACCTAGTCTACATGGATCCTTTATACCGACTATTGCAAAAAGTGTTATCTATTGTCTTCAGGAATTTTCCATGATTCAAGATGAACCTCCTCACTAGGAGTGCTTTCGGTATCACATATTCTGTAAGCAAAAGCAACACACTGCAATGTAGCAGCAACCATTCCTTCAGTAATTTTCTTGAATTCATCAGACTTGGAAAGAAACATTTCTTGCACTAAACCACTGCTGTCCATCCATGAATTGCATAGATCCAATATTATCTCTGCAACTCCTTTATAGACGTGAAAGTGTACTTCAGATGGAGACTACAACCTTTTCAACCCCATACCCCCACATTTCTTTTCTACGTTGAAAGTGGCCACTTGCAAGATGGAGGATATTGATTTTTCTTCATCAAAATTTAATAGGTTGACAATCTTTGGAGCATGCTATGGGGCATTTCATCTAGAAATTTCATTTGCACAATTTCTACTGGAACATTGATCTCACCAAAAACAGGAGACCTATAAGCTTCCATAATATCCTATTGAGCTTAGAAAACTCGGCAAGTTCAAATGGTGTGGTGATTTTGTTCCATGGTGACATAAAAGTGAAATATCACTTTCTTCATTTTGTATCGGAAGGAACTTATGACACTGAAAAAAGGAAAAGCCTTGACTAGCTGTGTGATGCATGTCGTGTCCCCTTGTGGGGCCAACTAAAAAAAAAATCATTTTCAAACAAATTTTATGCTCAAATGATTTGACACTGCCTTTTGAATGCATCTAGAATGAAAATTTGAAGTGGGTTGCCATTAAACTCTATTTTTGGGCACATTTGATCACTAAGCAAAACTGGTCAAGTGAGCTCTAGAATCGGCCTGGGAAACTGGTCAAACGACCTCCTAGAGTCACAAAAACTTGCAGGCATGCAAACATCTGACTTGAGAATGGAGTGAAAAAGATGGCTTGGTGAAAGGAATCACGAGGTGAAATTTATTCATTGCCAAAGTTGCTCAATTGAACTTTCTACAACTTGTTCAGGACCAATTAAAACTGACCAGATCACCTCTTCGCAAAAATATCAAATCAACTCCTAGCGAGCTTCTCCCGAAAATGGTGAATCATTTTAGTATAGTGAACACGCGTGCAAGAGGAATTTTCTTGAATCATCATCCTTCAAAAGATATTGATGGTCGAAATTGACCTCCCTAAATAGTCTCAGAGAATGCAGGTGTAAAACTGAGCAAATTGTATTTGGTTTTGATTTGTTAAAAATAGCAAATCAAATCATGAGGCTTTGAAACTTGACATGGGAGTACATTTTGGTATGGAGAATGGAGAGAAATAATCGTTTTCTCTTTTCAATCAACCAGTTGCAAAATGCAAGCTCGAACAGGAGGCTACTTTGCAAAATTGAAAGTTTGCAAACAACTGAACAGTGTCATAACCATCCAGCTTTGCTTTTCAAAACCCTGTCAAAACTCGTCGTGGAAAGTTGAAAATTGATATGCACGTTCACATACGACAAGTGAGTGCGCTTGTAAATGGATTTTTTACAAAAATCAACAAGCTCCAAATTATGACCCTCCAAAGTAGGTCACTTAGACAGATTTCTCAAATGCACTTCTGAAAGTGCAGAGGCAAAATTCTCGAAATGGGCACTTCAAATTTGTGAAATTTGAGAGTTCCATCAACCCATTTTTCTTTCCAAATCAATATTGTGTCCAAAGTAAATTGCACCCTTGTACAAAAACATATGCATTAAAACAGTGAATACCAGCTGAACCTTACCCCAAATTCACCTAAGTTTTTTAATCTTACCAGTCCCTCATGCATTCTTTTAGAAAGAAACCCTGCATAACCATACACTCCACAATATTGGGGATGTTAGATATGGGTAGCCATATACATCCATGACATTGGCATTCAAGAGATAGGATCATCACCAATTATCTGGGAAATGGAGTAGAAGGTCCTTTTGATATAGGGAACAAACTAGTTAACAAGGAAAGGTTCCTTATGATGTGATCCTATTATAATCTTCTGACCTGCAATTTCTGCTAGAAATCTTGGCAAGATGTAGACTCTGAATGAAATATTGGTTTTATCATACTCTTGCCTAAGAGCATCTTCATTTATCTTATGCATTTCATTACTCCATTCAATAAGTTTGAAAACAAGACCCAATTCTTCTTTAGTGATCTTAACCATTTATTTCCCATCATATGTTTTGATAGTCCTCATGACTGGGTCATAATTAGTAGCTATTTCCCTAAGCAAGTTGACATCCATATAGACATTTGGAACTATTAACTTTCCCAAGTCACTGTTCCAAGGGTTTCCTACTGGGATACCCATATTTATGTTCTTGAACCAACTATAAAATAGTTCCCATCCAGTATAAGGAAATTTAGCATCCCTGATAGAACATCTTCTATTGAACAAACCTTCTTCTATTTGAGGACCTTTGGGAATCAATTGGCCTTTAGGTTTGTCACTAGTTGAGGGTGGTAATTGATCCATAAGGTCTTTATTCATAGGCCTTTTGGGAGCGGAATTCCCCTTTAGATGAAGAAACTTTTACTTTAGGAGCCATAATGCAGGAAGTACTACAAGGTACAATTTTACAGTTTAAGTGAACAAGGCCTACAACTTTTGTGAGGGTTTGGCACAAATTATGCAAATGCATAATTACAAAGTCTTCTTTATGAACATAAAACCTTAAAAATCCGAACCAAGAAAACCCTAATAGACCTAAGCTTGAAAAACCACAACTTATCAATAATGCTAGAAGGAAAGCAACAATTGACTTATTGGTTTTCTTGCAAGTTGACAACCCTAGTTCTGACATTAGAAGATGTTGAGAAACCACAACATGAGCACCTTGAGTGTATTGAGTATACTTTCTAATGTTGAATTATGCCTTTAAGGTAAACATTAATAATTATGCAATTTCTTACTTTGGTAGCTCAATGTCCTTTCAGTTACTAAGCCCTACTCACATGAACTAGAATGACTTCCTTCAACTCAGTTTTGAATACCAGTTGTTGATCTTTTTTTGGAGAGTTAATTGATACATAATCTAGATTTGACCAAATTATTATGAAAGATCTGATTGTGCACAATCGCAACACTTAGCAAATAACATGAGGCCACATGGAAACACTTGCTTATAGTATGTTGGATCCACCATCTCTTTGCCTTTATAGCCATGATCCACGTGTCCTTTTCCCCTTGCCCCCATGAGCCATAACACGTATCCAAATTTCACCAATGGGGAGATGGGGAGAGGCTGAGATTAGATCTCTCAGCCTTGTCGTATACACTCCTTAGCTAGTAGCAAATTTTACTTCCCATGCCCCATGTTGAGATTTTAATTAAATATTTTCCCACATGTCTATGATTCCACGTTCTCAGGATTACTCCATGTAGCAGACACCTGCTTCCCCATTGGGAATCTGGCAAGAAAGATGGGGCCTACACAAGATGGTGGGGAGCGGTCACGATTAATCCACGTCACCCACTACTGACTGTTGATTTAGTTGGAACTCAACAATACTAACCCTTGGACCCATCAATAGTAAAGACAAGTGGAAACTACCCGCTAGCCTGTGTGATTATTTTAATAATCAAGAAAAAATGGGCACGTGGGGAATGGTCTGGATGTGGTAACCTCATTTATTTCCCACTGTTCATCTTCTTTAATGACCAGCTACATTTTTTATCAACAATGTCTGGCCCACCAATCATCTGGGACATGTGACCTTTTCCCGTGAGCCCAAATGAATAAAAGAATGGGAGACAAAATGGAACTAGTATACGGGCTACGATCCAGATTTTTTACATTCATCAAATGACATTCAGGGGTTCATATATCTGCACATGTCAAAAATTGTTAATCCTAGAAGGGACCTGACTAGGTCGATGAAGCCACCCATGACATAAAATAGTTAAGAATTTTTAGTGGAAAATATTCAGTATGACTTATGCAAATTCCAAAATAATGACCCAACTGGATAAATCAGTAAAATAGGACCAGAGGGCCAGTCACTCAACGAGTTTTGATGTCAAGAGTTGTGACTTAAATGATTGATGACCGACACAAGGAGTCAACCAAAAATTAGAACCTAGGAAAGGATATAGACTCAAAGGGTTTTTCAAATGAGACTTAGGTAAACCTAAAACCCCTGATATAGTAGAAGGAGACAAAACCCATAGTTCATTAAATTTATCAAGATTTTGGAAATGGAACACAAAGTTTTTTTAGGGGTTCCATTAAGGTTCACCAAAATGAAACATAAATGGAAAAAGGGGTGCACTAATAACAATCTTCTCTCATATATTCATTCAATAATGTCCTAAGATCACTAATTGGATTGACTATCAACCTTAGAAGGTGAGTCAATTCTAAACTAGGAGGACCTAGGAGGGGGTTTTTTTTAACTTTTAGGGGTTCACCACCAAACAAAAGCTTGGAAAAAACAAATGAAAATTTAACTCACAAAACCTAACAATGCATGCTAAATGAAAGATACAAATAATGAAAATACACAACAGGGAGTTAGGAGGTATGTACCTAGGAAGTCTAGAGATGTTGTGAGGATTCTAGAAATGCAAAGAAGTTTCCAAATATGTGGAGGACAAAGATGCCTTTACTATTGTCTTAGTCCACTACTATTTTTGGGCAGATGCAAAATCTTCGGATGTCGAATTGATCTGGAAGAATTTTTGAAAAATGACCTTAGGAGGACTAAGACACCTTTACGTTGTCTTAGTCCATTCTGAATTTCTAAAATCTCTGAATGTGGTCTAAGCTTGATGTCTGCACTTTCCTCTTCTCTGATGGTCTAAAACCTTCTGATTTAGCTTGTAGGTGAGTTTCCATGAAGATGACAACTTGTAAATGCAAATTGCAACTTTGCAACTTTACACTCCAAATGATCTTCAAGTCTTCAACCTAGGCCCTAATCACAAATATACAAGAGGAGAAAAACATGTTGATTGTTAGTGAATGGGGGTTTGTCTTTGTGAAATCCCTTGTTGGTAACTAAACCTTGAAATGAAATAGAATAATGAAGGAAATGGGGAATGAATAACATGCAATCCTAAAACTCACCACAACCCTTATTGTAAAGTTTGCAAACTTGTGTGAAATGGCTACAATGGATATGGATCTTGAATCACAGGAATGCTTAATAGATCTTACTTGAATTGCTTGGTCGAATCAAAACCCTACATCATAAATGTTAGCACAACAACACATATGATCAATGCAAGAATATCTTTGAAATGATGCTTGAATCTTGATGATGGCCTCAAATGCTTGAAGAATTCCTCTTGAATGCTAGAATGTTTGGATGCTTAGATGTTTAGATTGCTTGCTATCTTGCTAGGTGAAAATATGAGAGAAGGAACCTTGTATTTATACTTATCTATGCTTAATATCCCAAAATTACATAACACCAAGCTGAAATATGAATTCATTAAATAAAGGAGGCTAAATCTTGCTAGAATGTGAAATTAAATCTTGAAAGTAATCCAAGGAGGACTAAGATGCCCTAGGTGGCATCTTAGTCTAGAGGCTCAAATCTTCGGGCACAGACTCCAAAAAGGGACCTATTCAGGTGCTCTCAAAATCAGGGTCCCAAGACCTTAGGGGAACAAAGATGCCCTAGGTGGAATTTTAGTCTTGACCCAAAAATCAAGGACACTATGATGACATCATTAAATTATCATTTGTTCATTGGAGAATGTCAGGATTAGCCAGAAAAAAGATATAATTCATAGGGCTTGTGGATGTGAAATAGGACCAATTAAGACATAAATAGGGATAAATAAAGCAAGGCAGGCCCAAACAAGTGTGAAAATGAAAGGGAATGCATTTTATTGCACTACAATCATAAAAGACCACTTTGCTACTATCATCTATGGAAGAGCTAGAATGGTTGAACACAGTTATGGTCCCTTTTTATCGTAGTGAGGTTGGATCTAATTTAGAATTGATGTGTATGATACAAAAGTGAACTAGGCTAAGTACACATAGAGTGAAATGATGGAATATAAAAAAATTATAGAATTGAAATATACAAACAAATTACAAATAAGAAAAGTGTAGAGACAAGAGAACCTAACATTCAAATTTGAGTTGAATTTGGCCAATTAAGGGTGTGGGCACCCTAGACTAGAAATTCCACCTTTTTAGATCTTTAAACATGTTGAATTGATTTACATTTTGTAGGTCCTTCCTTTCAAGTTTCAACTTTAGAACTTAATTTGTCAATAAAAAATTCGCCTTGCCCTAATTTGTTGCAATATGAGGCTTGAATGCTTGATCTTGTAATCAGGCCTTGAATCTCTTAATTTTTCTTTAGATCTATCACCCACACACAAGAAAGGAGGGAAAGGGTCGTTTCATGTACGATCTTTCCTAAGTCAATCCCTATTTTAGTTTTCCCACCTCCACAACAACTAGGATGAATTAAAGAGTTCTTACCCTCAGTCAAGTAGAGGAAAAATAGATAAAACAAGTGATAAATAGATAAGTGTTGCAACCCACTTCAGATTTGAGCTCCTTGATGGACTAAAGTCATGGGAACATCTCATGTAGTGAAAGTTTTCTTGATTGAAGGTCTTGTAAGTGTTAGTACTAAAAACAAAATCACAAAAACATGTGCAATATTAATTTCATAATCTTGATGCATTGCGATTATGATGCTTGACTAAAAAATGTTATAATTTAATTATGTGTATTCTCCTCTTTATTTCTCTTTTAGGATGCTCAAATTTGAATTCTCAATTCTAGATGTTGAAATTGTGAGAAATACTTGTATTTATATGTATTTATTTGTTTCCTACAAAATTAATTGTAAGGAGCTAGCAAATAAATTTAAATTTATAAATATAAAACTACCAATAATAAAATATTTAAATTTGTGAAAAATTAGGCTATTCAAGGGTGTGGGTTCCCTAGACCAAAACTATTTTGAGGCTTTTGATATCATTAAATGAATATTTAATATTAATTTCCAATTTTATCTCGATATTCTATAAATGACCTTAAAATGGTTAAATTATAAGCACAATTAGGTCTAGGAACATAAGAGGGAGCTAAGCCTAATGTGAAATTCTCAAGTGTGACAATTTATGATGCAGAATTAACATTAGTATGTCTCATCACTACCAAGTTACCCCATTTTAGAATTGGTAAATGTCAAACATTGAATATTATACTAGGTAGTGTGAAATAAAATATGTAATAATGATAATTTCTAATATGTGAGGAGCACGACTCATTATTTATATATTTTTCATATATTTAGTCAAAAAAATTGGATAATGAGGGAGAAAATTAAGTAATGAATGTCCAAAAATAGTAAATAATTCAACTTGGATACCATTGGAGCTTGCAAGTGATAATATTTACTATTCACCCAATAGTATCAATTTTGAAAAAGTGTGTGTGAGGATACAACCTAAAGTTGTGTAATGTGTAGGTGAAGGTTGTCAATTTTTAAAATTTCATGCTTAATAGGGTCAAGAATATATATTTTTAAATTCCATTGATGCAGAAGCATCTAGGTTCACAAGCAATATTGTGTAAAAAATAATCATCGTAGGTTATGATTTTAGTTTTCTTTAATTTTGGGCTATTATTGTCTATTAGTTTATTGCTATCTTGATTGTTTGGAGGGCTATTATAATAATTTTGTTGGTATTAGATGGATTCCAGACTGTAGTTATCCTATAAGAAAAACATAGTATATTATGGGACTAAATTAAATATTTATAGTTTAATTTCTTATGTAAATGGATTTGTCTAAAAATGTAACAAAAATTGTGTATTGTGTTATATGACAGGGATATGTGTTCTTCTATAGTCTTTTGTCTTGGTGATAAGCTATAACAAGACCTATAATAGATGTTTATAATGAACTAAATATTAAGGTGAGTATATAAATATGATTATCTATGATTTAAAAATTAAGTAACTTAAAAATGGGCATGTCAAACTATCAAATCATGCATTTATAGATAAATAAAGGTGGAGTTCAATCTCACTAGATGTTGCATCACACTTCTTATATTTTTCTAGGGTAAAGTTAGATCATCTTCTTAATTTTTACATTCATATGCTTCTATAGTGACATATTTTGTAGTTACTCATGAGTCGATAGTTTTGACTCAAATCATCATTTATATTGGAATCTTCTATAGTAGTACTTGATTCTTTATACCAATGTTTTTATAGGTTTTCATCTTCAATCAATATTTAGAGGATTCTTCATCAATTTTGGTCCATGTTATATATCAATTTGCACATATTGTTCTACATTTTCACCTTGTTTAGTTAATATAGTGACTCCTAACATTGTGACATTTGAGCAAATTCTAGGAGCTTATATCTTTCTTCCCAGTAATGGGAAGCTATCATGCATATATCATTGGATCTATTTCTTCCCAAGAGGAGAAATATTGTTTAGTGATCTTGGACCATCTTCAAAGTTCCATGTTAAGCATCCACCATTAATGCAAGGGATTGCAAATTTAGGATACAAATAATTTTTGTTTATTTCGCATACCATAAGACTAACACACTTGTCATAATATTATGTTGTCCTTTGCCATTTCTTCTTGTGTTTATGGTAATTTAATATTAGTTGTCTCATGACATAGGATTACTTGACAGTTGTCACAATCTTGTCTAACCTATGTCTCACCTTGGCCATATAACTAAGCATCTCTCACACATTTTACATGAATTCTATTTGCATTCTTTGATAGAAATATAATTTATTCTTGTCATATTGATCCTCTAAGTATCTTACACTTTCCATAGGTCTTTAGATCTTAGGTGGCTATCTCTATAGCCAAATATTGCACCATCTAGCCATTTGCAAAAGAAAAATAACTTCTTTAGAATCATGAACTCTTAAGTGAAGTTTAATTTTTTCTTCCAATTAGGAATATGTTCTTCTATAATGAAATTAATAGTAATGATATCAATTAAATCTATTGATAATGTGAATTCTTTAACGTCAATTTAAAAATAAAGTTTAAAATTAATATGAACATTTTCAATCCATAAAATTAAATTTTAAGATATACATTTTATAGTGTATCTTATTTTAAAAATATAAATTTGATTTGAAATATGAAAAATGAAATTTAAAAAATGGTTAACTTCATAAAACTTAACCATTTTTTCATTTTTCATATTTTTTTTAAAAGTTCATAAACCTTAACAAATATTAATTAACTCATCTTAATTATTTTAAAATTCCAAAGATATAATAGAACTTCTATATTGTTTCATTTATTGTCTTGTTCTATAATGTCCCTAAGTTTGATGTTGTAGACAGAGGTCTAGACATATTGGTGGTGTACCTATAGTTTGATCTCATGGGAGTAAATCTGCACGATGGATTGATTGGTTTAATTCTTATCTAATTCTCTAGTATGTTACATTTTTTAATGTTTACTATAGAGAGAGTGCTTTTGGATGTTAACTAAGTGAGCTTCTATAATATTAATATTATAGATCATATTCCATGATCCATTAGGATGAGAAAAATGAATGATATATTGCAAACCATAGTTAAAAAATAGACATCAATAAAAGTAAGGAAAAAAACAAATAGAAGAAAATATAATAATTTATTGTAACTCAAAGGATAAGAAATCCTTAACAATAATAATGTCTATTAAAAATTTAATTAATACATATTAATATAGTAATTTATTATAGCCAAAAGGGGCCCAACTCACAGATGGCCCATAACCAATGGGACAACATCAGTGTTGTGCAACATAAACAACCATTAATAACATATTAAAAGTTTGGTTTATGACAAAAAAAGGTATTGGAATTCTAGATTTAAATACCCCCATTAGGCTAGATGATCAAGGGCTTTGCAGAGGGCCAATTGATATTTTTCTCTATGTTACTAGAAACACAACAATAGGACTTCATTTCACCATTTTCGTCATAAACAACCATTTCTAAATGCATTTTAGTATTTCTATCCATTGTCAAAGAGTTATGTTTTCCTTAAACTACAAATGCTTATTTTATGTGTTTTCCCTTCTTCCTCCACAATTTTTTTGTCAAGTAATATTGTTTTAGACATAAATAATGGCATTTTGGTAGGTAATTTGTTTTTAAAAAAAATTAAAAAGATTTAATATACATCCTTTTAAAGATTGTCTTATAATTTGTTTATATAAATTTGTTTCACTTTTTATTTTTTATATTTTTATTATCTATTTAATCATATTTTGTTGTATTTTTGTTATTTGAATTTGTTTTATTTTTTAAAGTGGTATAAAATATTTTTGATATTTTATCTTTATAGCATTTTATAATACTTTTATCCAAGTATTAGGATTGTACAAATCAATTATTAATTTGACTAAAAATTTACAAAATTAATTGTCATAAATCTTGAATAATATGAAGGTTTTAATGAAAGTAGCTTTTTACTACCAATTAGATTGTTACATAAAAACTCTACAATCAATAAAAAATTAAAAAATATTAATAAATTTGATAAAGAATATTCGATTTACATAAAGAAAAAATAAACAAATAATTAATTAAAAATATTATTAGTAACAATCAATTACGAAATCATAGATACAATATAAAGACATGCACCAATAATATGTAACTCTCTTTTTCAATAAGATTTTAATTGGACGGTTGCCGTCAAAACTTTCACGTTGGTCGAAGTCAAAAGTCAACACCTGCGACCTAGAAGCATTCAATGCAAAACCGTGGACATTTACGGCAGCCCTTGTTTACTTTCACCGCGAAATTCCGCCATTTGCTTTCAAATATAAAACAGTGCCGCCAACCAGCGTTGAATACAGAGTCTTATGGTGTGACGTAGAACATCATCTGTGTGATTACTCAGCATACAAATCTGTGTGATAACCAGCATACAACTGTTAAAAAGATGATTAGTTTGGAAGAGGGCAATATCAAGTCCTGAGATTGTATGTATTTGCTCTCTTTGAGAAGTATAAAGTAATATTTTATATCGCTTAATAATTTGTGAGTTAGAAAAAATTGTTTAGCAACATGTACAAATTTGTTCCCATTTTTAAAACCTAGTTCTGTCATGGACAGTAATGTATTCATCAACAATTCATCATGTTTTATTTGACAAAACCTTTTCTTAACGTTAGTTTTGGATTTGGCAGCAACAAAAAGTCGTCGGATTATAATCTCGAGTGTTTCTTATTTTACACCAATAACAACTCTAAAAAGGTGTTTCGGGATGTGCTGAGAAGGATGGATTGTTATTTTATGGGTGAAGCATCGATTTAATGGAAAAAGATTAAAAAATAATGTTGATGAAAATAAAATGTCACAACATTCATTTAACAAGAAGTTTATTGGCTTTTTTAATAAATAATTGGTTTATTTGTTTTTAAATGTTATTTATAGAAAAGAGGTGAATGATAGAATGTATATTATTAAATTTTATGTGGATTAAAATTAAACAATAAAATAAAGTTTAATGGAGAGAAACACACACAACAAAAATCAACAATGTTATTAGGTGGGAAGAACTATACCATCAAAGGGGATTATGGTCATTTTATTTTTCCATAATTTAGAAAATATGGAACTATCAATAATTGCTTTCCAACAAATGAGAGAATCCTTATCTTTTGTATGTAGATGATAAAGATTGCTACAATTAAGCTAACCAAGAGCACATTCCCATGTGAATATGATAATAGAAAGTGAGAAGATTAGGACCACCCACAAGGAACACAATTCCTAGCTCATTTGGAAGGTGTTTGAGAGCCACATGAGTAGGAGTAATCATCTCTTCTAAAAAATTGTCTACATGCACTTCTACATCCATGTGGATGGGAGTGGCCCTAGTGGGAGGTAGAAAGAGATGTAAATTTGGCAATAGTACAACATGCACTACCCTATTGATCTAGAAGAACTTATAGATGAGCAACTTCAATTGAAATTATGTTCTCTTGCACCCAAATTTGCATAAGTACATCATAGAAAATCACAACTTTAGTGTACGTAAAGAAAAATTATTATCAATTTCACAACTAGTAAAAATAGAAAAATAATTATCTTTTCAAATGCTAAAAAAAATGTTCATCCTAAAAGCACGCTAAATCTTAGTACACTTAAAAGAGAGGTAGGTCCAATCTCCCAATATAATTACATCTCATGAAAATAGGTTAGGCCTAAATGACTTGAAGGAAGTCATAAATCCAAAACCAAGTTTCTTGGCCTCTAGTACATAACCAAAAATGATGCCTGAGAATCTCAAGTTGTCCAAAAAATGGACAATTGGGATTACAAAATCCTAAATAAGACTAGTGAGATCCAAGCATAAAGCCTCGATACATAATGTGCCAAGAAAAATGAGCAAGCTTGGATGCAAAAATGGTTAACCAAACAAATTGAAATTTGTGTTGTCAAGTGCCCAAAGAGGACTAGAGGTGTCAATGGAGATTTAACTAGTCCACCATGGGGAGGCGAGGTGTAAACCATAAATATCTCTTACATATACTATAATTGCACAATGGTGTATCAAAACAAAGTCAACAAGAACATCTTAACTTGACCTAGACCAAATTAATTTTTTTGTCATCAAACAAAGAGTATAAGACTTATCAAACAATTATTGATGTCATTTTTGCTCACACAATTCATAAAAATAATGTTAAGACTTTCAAGGGAATGCATTTTTATTTTGTTCTTTGATAATAAAAGAAAACTATCAAGCTATTCATCCAAGAAGAATATATATTATCTTTATTTTGTAGATTACTACAATCTAACCTTTCACATCAATATGTTCACAATTCAACTATATGTAATTGAGGATCATTACATACCATGAAGACGTAACTCAATTATTATTATACAATATACATATTAGGAAATGTATGATCTCCATAACCAAAACTTTAATTTTTTTTTTATTGATTCAATTTTTATTCTTTTCAAAATTCCGGTATAGATGATTTTTGATTAATCATCTAAATCCATGTTAATTTTTTTTTATTAACAATTATAATTCACTCATTAATCTAATAACACTTTCGGTACTATTTTATGATAAAATTAAATATAGAGAAAATTTAATAAATTTATTATTACATATAAAAAATATTTTCTAAAGTAATATATTTCAAACTAGCATAACTATCTTCAATAATATAATGTAAATCCTAATTGATATCTATCTTTAACCTTAATTAAAACCTGACCCTAATTTAATAATAATTCAAATGTTAACCCTATTTGAACTCTAACTCTAACCATATTTGAACTCTAACTCTATGATGTAGGTGAAATCACTCAACTACACTGCTTAAACAGTTTAACCATAACTCACAATAACAACTAGGCACTACTCAACCTAATAATTTCAATAACCAAATATTCCCTTACTTCAAATTATAAAATCGTTACTTTGTTTCACAACAAAAAATAAATTGAAATTCAACAATTTCATTTGTTGAACTAAAACCAAAATGAAAAATCTCATACTTGAGGCCAACTTATATCCATTAAATGAATTTCATCTAGTCAAATCAAAATACAAAAAGCATCAATGGAAATAACAATGTTATTAGTTCTTATCATTTTTTATTGCAAATAGTTATGCAATCTATAATTTGTATTACTCTAGGTCCGCTCCTTTCAA
>VDFB02282620.1:0-26269 GCA_007258455.2 Sequoia sempervirens | reverse complement strand
TCTCCCTCTGTCTCTCCCCCCCCTCTGTCTCTTGCTCCCTCCTCCTCCATCTCCCCCCTCTCTCTCACTCTCTCTCTGCCTCCCTCCCTCCCTCTCTCTCTCCCCTTCCCCCTCTCACTCTCTCTAAAAAATGGATATCTATTATTGAGAATTTTTTTTTAAATTAATATTATATTAGATGTTATTTTATATATGATATTTTATATACTATATAATACAATTCATATAATATATAATTCATATATAGTAATATTATTATGTTATGTATAATAATATTATTATATTATATAAATAATAATATGCTTGAATGTAATTAATTTTTTAATAAATGATATATTATTATAATATATAATAATTTATTTAATTTTAAATATTATTAATATATTAAATTATACATATATATAATAATAATAATTATTTACATAAAATAATAATATTATATTATATACAATAGAAATAAAAACAAAATTATATAAATATGTAAATACAAATATATAATATATAATATAATTTATATTTTAAACATATAATTTACATAAAATATATAATAATATATTATACAATAAAAATAAAAGTACAAATATATAATTATACACATAAATTTATATTTGTACTTGTCACTTTTATATGACCTTATCTAATTTTCCAACTTGTTCAAGACCTTTGAGATTGATGAGGAAGGCAGAGGATAAACTGGATCAAAAACTGTGTCCTGAAATGATCACAATATAAAAAGTGTGAGAACTAGCTACACCCATAAAACATGCTCCCAGAAACCATTACAACTCTTGATCTCCCACTAAGCTCCAATTTCACAGAATTAGGCAGTGTGCATGTAATTACAAATCACTTCCAGTAAAATCACATGAGCGTTCAGGAAATATTTCACCAATATAACCATGCTCTGAGTCTCTTGAGTTGATTTGGAAAGCACTGAGCTTAATTACCCATGGAGACTTCAAAAGTTCTATGTGTTTGGCCTGCAACTTTGTCTTGACGTTCCGACCATTGACAGATTTATGTATCTGCATTCAAAATTAAGGGATTCAATTTTGATTATCACATGAGTCCATTGTATATGAAAGACGAGGTTACTTGTAAAATATGTTTCAGATCACAAGCATTGATAGATTTTTGTAATACTTCCCTCTATTTTTTTGAATTTAATACTACCTCCTAACCGAGGGATCCTCCATTACATTAATACAGTTAATACCCCTATTTTTACAAGTACTTAGTATCCAAGGTATGCACTCTGGTAGCTTAATACTAGACAAAGTTTGATCACATATGCTCATCCTTGATGCAAAGAAAGTAGAGACTGGGCGAGTTATGTGCTATGGACTCTGTGAACTAGGCCAAAAGCTTTAGTGGAAGTAAACTACACTTTAATGAACATTGAATTTTTTATGCCTCACGTGTGGGGTTCTTCCTGCTGTGAATTTTCATTCCAATACCTATTTAAAATGGAAGGTGCGACACTCCTACGTCAAAAATAAGGATGAATTACTAATCATTGCATATTTCTCTAAGCAAAGGATTAAATGCTTTGTTCCTGATCTGCTCAATCAAGCGTGATCAACTATGGAGAATCTGTGATCATGTCTATCCAGCATGATCGCATTTGAGGAGTCAAAATAAGCGCTGCTATGGAAAAGTACATCTTTAATCCCTTGTCATCCATGCTTTGCACTGTTAAGTTCTTGGTCTTTAGCAGCAAATCATCCCTAGAGATCTCAACATCCTTAAATAACTCAAATAAAGCCACCAATTCTACTAAAATTTCCCTTGAATGTGTCTCGCACTTAGTTAGAAAGTAAAATTATGACCTATGTTGTAAAAAAATTAATTCATGGAAGATTTGCTCAAAGCTAGCAACATATTGCTTTGATCTTGCAAGCTCTATGCTCTTCTTTGAACCCTATGTTTTAAACGTGCTAATAAAAGGGGTTTCCCTATGGTTTGCAGTGCATCTGGGAAAAATACCTGGAAAAACCCTTCATGGAACCACATAAGAAGTCATTTGATGCAAATATATTCAGTCCAACTAGCTGGAAAAAGAAGTCTTCATGTTGTTTTGTATTCAGGAAAACTAATAGTGTTGAACAAGAGTATCACAAAGATAAGTATAACTAGAATGAAGGGCAGAAGGCAGCAGGAGGCAGTGGTGTTTTATGGTTTGCAATATCTTTTAAATATATAGCATAGTACTTTAATCTAGTAAACTAACGTAAATTTGAAATAGAATCAGTAAGTGAAAATTGGACTCATCTACGTCAATGCAGGAGCTCTTGGAACAAAACCCTTCACCCCAATGCAGGATGCAGATATAATCATGTTCAGTACACAAGTTTAGTGTATCGTTTAGTTTGAGGGTTCATGGTTGTTTTGGCCAAATTATGATAGCTCATCTAATTAAGCATTCTTACAAAGCACACAACAAATAGGGTTTCACCTAGATAATGAGAGATAAACTCAAAGAACTACGGAAGGCAGAAAGGATTATCAGCTATAGATTTCCTTACGAAGATGAGATGCAAATCCATCTTTCATAAAGATAATTAGCCTTCTCTGGTTCTCTGTATTGGTTTAACTTCTAACCATTTTACAAGAGTTGAATATCTTCCAATCGAATTTGGCTATCCAATTTAAAACCGGCGCTGATAGTTCTATAAAACTCTAGATTCTTTGCCTCCAAGGGTAAAGTCTGAGATGCTTACCCTTTCAACTTTTATTGGACAAGGCCTTCCATGTAATTGATATGTTTTCTAGTAGAATATAAGATGAATTTGTTCCAAAAGGAAAAGATAATAGAGGAACCACGAACACATTCAAAGAGAAATAAATTGTATCTCAGCAAAGGAAAACATAGGCAGGGGATGGTCTTCAAATTCAAAGAAATCTACTTCAAACATACTGACCTCCAGAACTGTAAGAATGCTTTTATTTATATCGTTTATGGAATAATCATCTGAACAAACCCTAATAGTACCGAGAATAAAGCTATAGCAAGGCCTGTTCAGATTATGACTTGATCTCTTTAGGTTACTTGTTTTCAGGATACATAAATATTAAACATTTATCAAACAAGAATCTTAAGATCACCCTCTGCAAGACTTGTTGACCCCAATGCCACACAGTAAATTCCATGGGTTTGGGGCTACGAGCAGAATTCTTGAGTTATTTTTTAAAATGATTTCGGATACAAATACTCATCACCACATAGGTTCCCCCCATTGGTGGCCTAATGAAGCAAGAGGCCTAGTGACCAAATGAGAGGCACCAGATAAGTTAGACATCATACATGTAAGCATATTACAGAAACAGGATTAATCACATTGCATAAATCTCAGCTGCACCAAAATGCAGAAGAGAAGCTACTAGATGAGCTATCGTAATTTGGCCAAAATGTTTCTTCTCTCTCCCTCTCTCTTAAATGCCAAATTAGTGTATCCTTTAGTGGCCACCAAAAAACCTTCCTTAACCTTTACCTACATGTATATATATATATATATATATATATATATATATATATAAACTAAGAGGAAGAGGCTGAATTTCAGCAATGATTTTCATCAATCTTACATTAAAATTGCAGTGCCACGAGCTGGTAGTTGTTCAGTATCAAGTATCAACAAGTCTCATGATTTATAGTACGAGCCTTCAGGTTTTAAAGAGCTAAACCTAACCTAAACCATTTCTATTTTTCATCTTTATCTCTCTCAGAAGACCACACTTCAATAGTTTTTATTAACAACCCTTTCAGTAGGCTGATACATGCTTGGTAAAGTGTTTTGTTGGGGGATCATGGAATTCCACATTCATGTGTTCAAGTATAATGATAAACATTTCCTCAGGCATATTTTCTCCAGCCCTTGAAATATTGCCATCTTTACTTCTCTAGAGAAATCTCTTAAAGCCCCCAAATTCATGCAGCCAATTCCTTCTCCACCTCTGTAATTTGTTCTGAATGGATGGTTTTCTTCATTGGATGGTTAAGAAACCCAACTCACATTGTAAATTTCTCCCTTAATAATATATTATACAATAGAAATATATAAATTTACAAATACAAATATATAATATATAATAATTTATATTTAAAATAACATATAATTTTCCTTAATATACAAAAAAAAATATATTATATAATAAAAATAAAAATACAAATATAGTTATACACGTGTAAATATGTGTATAATTATATTTGTACTTCTGGCTTTCATATGACCTTGGCTAATTTTCTCACCTAGACTTTGAGATTGATGAATTCCTAATCGTTGCCTTTACTTTTCAAATTATATAGTGGTAGCATTTACTTTTTGTTCTTTTCAAATTATCATAGCCTTTGTGCAAGGATGATAAGTAATGACTATCAAGCCTATGTCTAATGAAAAAAGACTTTAAATCAAGAGCTTGAAACCACTCATTGGTTATTTATAAAATCAAGCAAAAAAATATTTTATAAAATTCTTAATGGTAGCATTTTCCACAATGTTGACAAAATGTCATGCACAAACTCCTCTTGAGAATCCTCTTGAGAATTGCTTCTTAATCTTTTATTCACATATGCACAGCAGTAGAGAAAATTAATAATAATACAAGAAAACAATGGGTTCGCAGTTCGAGATTACTTTATTGCAGATCCTTAAGATTTGATAGAATGAAAGCAAAAATAATAGCAGAACAAAGCACACCCACAAATAATAGAACAACATTAAAAAACTAAATGGGTGTTGAGGATGTTGTGCAATGTAGTTTTGTTCAAGCCATAGAGTAAGTTATCATTGTCATGAAAAGCAAATACATTCAACAAGAAACACACTGATCTGCATTCAGATGTTGAAGACATACCTCAAGGCTTGAACAGACATCAAAGCAGCAAGTTGTCCAGGAAAGCAAATCAGCTCTTCCACCTCTTAGCAAGTTTTCTTTTCTCCTGCGTATATTTTGCCAGTGTTTCTTTTGATGAAGTAGAGTAGAAAACAATAGTGGGCATTCCAAGAAACACAAGTTTGGTTTTCTATCACCTATAGGATTTGCTAATTACGAAACAGGTTTTTCTTGCGTGTGCAGGGGTTTTGCCAGATTTCGTAGTGTGTGGGGGCTCTCCTGAAATGGAATTTGAGGCACAGGACAACAGTTTTTCCTTCGATCCGAAGATTGAAGATCACGGCCTTGGTCAATGCATTTTTTCTAAAAGGAAATTCGAGGCAAGGACAAAGGTAGATTGCTTGACCTTGAATCCTGAGGAACAACAAGATCAAAGTCTGGGTAAGATGGGTTTTCAAGAAATGGAATTGAAGGCAGAAACAAAATGCTTCTCCTTCGATTGCAAGTAGAAGCAATAAAATCAGAGTCTCACGGTGGCCATGTTTCCAGAGGTGCATTTCCCTCTCGCAGCCGAAGGCTGGTCTGAAATACCCATAAAGACTCCCATTAAAAAGGAAGAAGAAGAAGCTCATTTCAGCATTCCTCCACCTCATAATGGGGTTGAGGACATAACTCTTGACGTTCCTGCTCCTATTTCCAGTGGCTGCAGTTTGGAGGATAACGGGTGCCAGACTGACATGTACTTGGAACCTGAAAGCTCTTAGGATCTCACTATCTGTAATTCAGTCATAAAACTTGTAACAAGACATCAAGATATGGAGATTTCCAAAGGTACCTTCTCTTGAACCATCAATTCTTTTGTATTATTGGTTTCCATGTCTCATCTTTCTTTTAAGGAAGCATGTTGAAACATGTCTCTGAGGTCCTTCATTGCATAGACAGATTTCTGTGACTTGTTGATAGTGATCATCTGGCTGCATTTGTTAATCCGTTTAGCACAAATACAAGCATATATAGAAAAATCTCACGCCCTTCATTTTCAACTATTGAATGCATCTGCTGAGAGCCCTCAAATCAGTCTTGTCCCTCTGCAACATCTTCACAACATTCCCTTGAACAATCAGCTTCTGCAGAATAGTACATGTAATAACCTGCATCTGTGAACACCATGACACAAAACATGCCCGATCTTTGGTGGTTTCCATGAATCTTGGAGGAAGTATAGCGCTTGACCCATCCATTAGAGCGCTTCAGAGAAACCGCTTCTTCACAGAACCCACAAAAGTAGTTTCTGGGTGGCCTTCAAACCCAGTGCAAATTCTTCCAACTGTCTCTGGTTCACTATTGCCAGGCTTCCGAAAGACACATACACAACACACTGCGGAGACTGCTTGTCTAGCCACTCCAAACATTCTGCTTCCTCTGTCCAGAAGTTCGGCGTGATTTCTAAATGAACTTCTCCATTGAGATTGGGAGAAGGGATGCAGGGACCAAACTCCTTGGGCAATTAGGCTATCGATTATAGGGGCTTCCAGATAATAGAAAGAATTGAACAACACCCATTTCAGCTCTCTTGTTCTTTCCATGTAACATTCAATGAAGATGTGCAGAGCATAGAGGCGGCATAGAGGGAAGGTATTTCACCATCACAAAGTCCTTGGGAACTCTTGTAAAGTAAATAAAAGCTACTCTACTGTTAGATAAATTCCATGCCTTTGTGAAATTGAAAGGAATTGTGGGGGTTAGCATTTGAAAGGACAAAAGAGGAGGAGACGAGACTGGGAAAATTATAGAACATGGCATACTTGGCAGTAAGCGAGGTCTAGAGAGAAGCCATTGGAATTTCATGGCGTTTGGCTGCATCTAATGCGGTGGACGCCATGCAATTGTCTTGAATGGCAGCAGTAAAAAGAAAAGTTTAAAAAAAATCCATGAAAAGCCAAAAAGAAGCAAGAAAGTTGAAATATCCCTGGGCTGATTGTCTCATTCCTTGAATCTTCCCAGTCAATGTGGTGAGCAACAATATCCTCCTCCCTCTGGCATAGTTTGAGCTACCTGCAATTTTTCCAGTGGGTGTTGTCGAGAAGAAGAAGAATTGATCTTTATTTGCTCCTTGTCCACATACACCAATATTTGTGCATTTATCAGCATCCATATGAATAAAATAAGATCTCAATCCAACTACAAAAAGAAAACCGAAAAACAATCAAAATGTTGCTGCAAATGAAGTTCTGGGCGCTTTAACCAACGAATGATAGAATAAAGGAAAACAGAGCTTTGAAAGCATGATTTGAATGACAGATCCGTGGTGCAACGACTATTTAGAGGTGACCGTTATTACTCCCTTAATTTAAATTGTTGCTTTTTTTCTTGTATACTATTTTTATCCATCTAGTTTTTAGACCTAATGGGGAAAATTGCACACCCATGTCCATTTTCCTTATTATTTGGTTTATCTATTAATGTGTTTTTAATATAATAACAAATTAATAAGTAGTAAATTGTTAGACAAATTTTGTTTGCAATATCTTAATAATATTTATTTTTAGAAATTGATTTCAATTTTTAGATTTTTTATTTAACATTGTAGATCAAATTTATGGTTGTAAAATTGATTCATAATAGTTTTGTAATTATAGATTTAAATAATAATTTTAAAACTTTTTAAACTTATATTTACATCTTGCCAACCATTGATGTTCAATCTAGTGTAGTTTTTTGTGTTGATTCAAGTGTGCTACGTTATTGTATTTACCATTCATTTGCTCATTTGAAATCACTACGGACATCTTAGGAATCTAACGATAAATGAATAACTAAAGAACATCAAGAACATCATGCAACGTTATTAAAAGATACATCATCTTGGGTCAATTGAATGCTTAATTATTGTCCTCGACTGTTATTCTTGTTATAATCACCTCATCTAGGATTCTAACGTAGCTTAACATGACCCTCATGATTAAGTAGATTCCCCAAATGTGTGTAAACCTATCTATTCCTTATTAATATTTGCATATCAAAAGATCAAGGTGAAGTGTTTGCAATCAACCATATTTATATCAATTCATTCTTGTTGATATAGGTTTAAGTCTATGTGCCAATTCACTTTTGTAGGCATGGATCTAAACTAGAGCAACATATAATCAATTTATAAATATTGAAATATATTTTTAATCAATACCTTAAAATTCTAGCATTTAATGGTTAATGAATTCCCAACATCTTAAATATTGCTTTTCCATCTTCGAAATTTAACTAAGTGTTGTATTTTGTTCATTTAAATTTCATATTTATAATTTCATTTTAATAGCTCTTAAATCCTTTATTTCATTATTTGCTCTAGATAAATTTAGTGGAAGAACACTTATTTTTCATTGCATTTTTTGAGAACCTAAATTTCTTTCTATATAATATGTTTTTTCTACTTGATGGCTTTGATCTACTTCAAGTGCAAGTTCGGGTTACCATAAAAAAGTATTGTTCCATGAGAGAACAATAAATGGTACCCTAGTCATCATTCACAACATAGGTAGGTGATCCTTTAGTGCAATGAGCTCTTCATTTACTGTGTCTTTAAAATTTTTCATGGCGCTAGATTCAATGCTTACCTTGTGATAGCATTACACAAATTCTCTGACCAACCTTTCTCCTTGGGACTACAAGGTGTAGTTGTACTCACCACTCCTCCTACATAAATTTGTTGAGATCCTCCATCCATTGTTGCTAGGAGGTTTGGGCTAGTGCATTTGAGTCCACTAGGCTCATGAGGTATTCAATGTATATAGATAACTCACTCTAGTTACTAGAAATTTGGTTTTCCTAATAACATTGTATCTTTTGTACTATCTTAATCAACCAAACATATTCTATCCATATTGGAAGTGCCAACTTCAAATCCTTACCATCCATAGTCATGGCAACAAATCTATATCATGATTTATACTTACAATAAAATATGGTATTCTCATATGAGTAATGATAGGATCATCCCTACACCTAGACCTAAACATCGAGGACTCATTTATAATGGCCCTTCATACATATCGCTTCTTAAGAATTAGAGGCTTTACAATTCATACATCAATAAAATAAAGTCATCATCCCCACATTTGAGATTAAGTCTCCAACCTTTTATTAAATTTAAGTTGATAATTAAACTAATGCTTCAAATAAATCCATATATAATAGTACTCTAACAAATACTTTCCAGTCAATTATTACCTTTATGCCAATATCAATGTATGAACACACAAATCTATATAGTCATTAGCTGATACATGCATCACATTTACACATTGTGATTATCTCATACATACAAAGCATGTACACAATGTGACTGTTAAATCATGCACACATTATATACATTAAATGTGACAACTCATGGATGCATCAAAT
The DNA here is from genome assembly GCA_007258455.2 of Sequoia sempervirens. Classification (NCBI taxonomy): domain Eukaryota; kingdom Viridiplantae; phylum Streptophyta; class Pinopsida; order Cupressales; family Cupressaceae; genus Sequoia; species Sequoia sempervirens. Next base: position 17,038 of record VDFB02282620.1, on the reverse strand, counting down.
ATACACATTGCAAATTGATTGTGCATGCATTACATAAACATAGTGTGACTAGCACATGCACCCCATGCAACTAGCTTATGCAAACATCACATATACACAATGAGTAGCCCATCTGTAGACACACATACACAATGTGAATAACTCATGCATTATGACATATGCATTGTGTGGCTTGCTCGTGCATGCAACACACATACACAATGTGAAACTCAATATCATTATAAGTATGTACATAGTGACCAACTAGCAAAAAGATGTGGTTAGAACCTTACTACAAGAAACTTCCCCTTTACCTAGTTCTCTAATGCATAATCCCTTAAATACACCCCAAACAAAAATAATAGTATTAGTTCATCCTATGCTACACTATGGGTCCCATCATGTATACCAATTCACTACCAACTATGAAGAGAAGTGAGCATCCTTACTACTTGTGGTAATTGTTGATGTTTGCAGCGTCGGTTTTATCCTTCTAGCCGAATCAAATAAGGTGAACAATTAAATGTAGCCTATCGGCTATTTAATTGTTGAGTTCGATCTTCATGAATGGGCACATCATTTGATGATTAATATTTATTTAATATAATTGGCACAATTTCCTTAAGAGGCACAATTCTTTATGAAGTCCGACATATTACTTGCAAGGGTCATGCCTCTTGGATGAGGCCGACATGTTGTTTTGGAAAGACACGTCTCTCCCTCCACTTTTTATATATACACATTCATTGTAATCCATTTGGCATTGATCCATTCCGTTCACTTGCTCATTGAGTTATTATGTGTGCGAGTTCATCCTTTACATAGGTTGTAAGTCTCAAGAGCGATCTACTTCAAGGACAAGACTATACATTGACGTCAGATCGAAGGTCTCAAGAAGGCTGAACCTATGTTCAAGAAAGTGTGAATATATTGAAGAAGCAGATCAATAAATATTGAAGAAGCAAATCAATATATATTGAAGAGGAAGATCTATATATTAAAGGGCTTGATCATAAATATACTTCATGTGTAGTTGAAGAGGCTGATCACAGCATGATTGAAGGATGAGCTTGTCATCAGTATAAACATCATATTATTTTTGTGTTAGTATCAGATTGTGATGCTCTTGCTTGGCCTCCATATCGACCTCTTTGTAAAGGAGATCTTTTGTTTATCATTCAATATATAAGTGATATATTGTTGCTGGGTTTTTCTCCTTCAAGTGGAGGGTTTTCCTAGGGTATTTGTTGTGTTATTGTGTCTGATTTTGAATTATTTTTTTGTGCATTACATCTGATCATAAAATTAACATGGTATCAGAGTGGGTTTGAAGAAGATCTTGATTAGATTGTTATTATAGCGATACTCTTTACTCTCTTTCTCATTGTTGCTTACTTCTATCTCTTCATCAAGATGGTGATCAGTCTTAAGCTTGAGGATAGACTTGAGGGAGAATCTAATTTCACATCTTGGAGATTCAGAATTATGCTCACCTTGGAAGAAAGTGAATTGGTTGAGTTTGTGGAGAGAAAAGTCCCTGAACCTACTGATGAGGAAGAGAAGGTACAATGGAAGAAGAAAGATATCAAGGCGAAGAAGATGTTAGTTGATTATGTGAAGGATCATATTGTTCCTATTGTCTCCAAGTTGAAGACAACAAGAGAGATGTTTAAAAAGAGATGTACGAAATCAACAACACAAGCTGGGAACTTGCATTAAAGCAACAACTTCATCATGTTAAGATTGTAGAAGGAGAATCTGTCATTGCTTACTTCATGAAGATTTCGAAATTGAGAGATCAACTCTCTTCTATTGGTCATTTTGTTGATGTCAAGGATTTGACCATGCTTGCCCTTAATGGTCTTCCTTCATATTTAGAGTCTTACATTCAAAGAATCAGTGCAAGATCAAAACTTCCCAAGTTTGATCATTTGAGGGTAGATTGTATTCAAGAAGAGTCTAGGTTGGCCGTGAGAGGTATTGGTTGAAGCTCTACAAATGAAAACATTCACGTTCTTTCAGACGCTCAATCCTCGAAGAAGAAAGGGAAAGGTGGAAATAAAGGATATTTCAAGAAGAATAGAGATAAAGGAGCTGATGGTGCTCCCGTATTCAAGAATAGTGGGACCTCTCCAAAGTCCAATGTTTTCGTTGTGACAAGTTTGGTCACTCTGCAAAGGATTGCCCCACCAGGCCTAATCAACATGCTTCATTTGTGGATGTGGATGAGATCTCTCCTCAGAAGGATTATAGGGGATTTATTTTCTAAGCCATGGGCCTGTGTTCAAGCCGTGAAGGTTGTGTGTTGATTTGTGCACAAGAGCAATGTATCTTACGGCGTCCAGTATTTGCATCCATCAAAATATTTAAAGAGATAAGTATTCTTTGTTTGTTGAGTTTATATAATTTAGTTGGATCTTGTAATTAGTAAAGAGAGATAGTGGTTTCTATTGAATTGTGTTCACTAGCATAAGATCCTTTGGAAGTTTAATTTATTGCAAGTTATTTCATGCTAGTTGTGAAGATTTCCGAGTGTGACTCTGAAATAAAAAGAGAATTGCAATTTCGATGGTGATTAGTTGGTCACATCGATATCATTCTCTAATGCATGAAATATGTTAGAGCCTTGAACTCTTTGAGAGAGTTGGTTCTACATGCTAACTGCATAATGCATTTAAGAAATTTTTAGTTGTTCAAATTGTCTTTTGTTGTGCTGAGTTTAGCACTCTCAAGAGGAGTAAAAGATGGAAGAAAGAGTTATATCAAAATTCAATAAAGATAAGTTCTTTGTTCCTTCATTCTAATTCTTTTATATATTTATTTATAGGCTGATTTACTTATTCATGTTTTAATATTGTTCATAAATTCTTATGTATTCATGCTATAACTTGAAATAGTAAACCTTGTATGATTCTAGTCTTGATATTTCTTTGGATAGTTATAAACTGTTAGTAATATCTCTCTAAAATTCTTTTAGGACAGTTCTAGGAGCAAGAAGGAGATGAGAGATTACTTAGTGATGAAAAGCTTGAGGCATCTTGTGAGGAAGTCATGCCGACCAAAGAAATGCTCAAGCATGAAGTCACAATTGGAAGCCATGGGACTGAGTTGGTGGCTAGAGGGAGCTTACTTCCAAAAATCTTCTTTGCAATCTCTAAAGCAGGGATCAAGAGGGAGTTTTGTAACTCACTGAGAAGAAGTGAAGATTATTGTATTGCAAGGCTAGGTGCTAAATCCTTAGAGGATCCCTTCAGCTGCTGAGATCAGAATTGCTCAAGACTATCATCTGGATTTGACATTGGTAGCTCCACAAACCTATTTAGAATAGTGTGATTTGGGATGAGGTCGAGGAGGAAAATCCTGAACTCTTCAGTACCAGAGGTGTGCACTGGAAAAAATTTATCTAAGAAAAGTGTTGCAGGAAATCTTGGACGAAGAGGTCAAAAGGTTGATGCAAGTACTTGAAGATTCAGAGGAATCCTACTGAACCTAAAGAAGATGTTTAAGGAGGCTGCAGCTAGTTCAAATCTGGTGGATCCTCTATATACACAGTTGATTGGATCATTGATGTATCTAGTCAATACTAGACCATATATCTACTAGGCAGTGAGTGCACTCAGTCAGTTCATGTGTGAACCCAGGCAGATACATCTAGTTGCAACAAAACATATCCTAAGATACTTGCGTGGCACAGTTGGATATGGGCTGAGATATTCTTCAGGTGTGGACTTGAAGCTGCATGGTTATACTAATTCTGATTAGGAAGGGTGTGTTACTGATCAGAAGAGCACTTCTAGATGTTGCTTCAGTTTGGGGTCTACAATGATATCCTGGTGTAGCAAGAAGTAGTCTTCAGTGGTACTGAGCACTGCATAGGTAGAGTATATTGTATCTTGTGTGGTAGCTCGAGAAGTAGTGTGGCTTCAGAAGCTCCTTGTAGGATTTTTTAAACAATCATTGGAGCTGAAAGTCATCCATTGTGATAATCAAATATGTGTGAAGCTTTCTGTCAATCCTGTGTTTCATGACAAAACCAAGCATGTTGAGATCAAATACCATTATATCAAGAGATATGGTATTGAGGAAAGCTATACAGTTGAGGTATATCAACACTGATGAGCAGATGACAGTCATTCTCACCAAGCCTCTCTCCAAGATAAAGTTTGTGTAATTTCAAGATAAGCTTGTATGGTGGAGAATCAAGCCCTAGCTGAGAAGGAGTCTCAGTATCAATGATCCTCTTTAATGCATTTCTCTTTGAGAGAGATTTGAGGTGCAAGCCCTTGTTAATGCATTTCTCTTTGAGAGATATTTGAGGTGAAAGCCCTTGTTTAATGCATTTCTCTTTTGAGATTTGAGGTGAAAGCCCTTGTTTCCACCCTTTGGGAGAGCCATGGTGGATGCCATGTGTGTGACACCATGACAACATCACGTGAGAGAGTCTATGATGATTTTATTGTACTTGTGTTTCACCCTCTGGGAGAGCCATGGTGAAAGTCATGTTGAGGTGACAACATTATGTAAGTGATGAACACTTGTACATACCATATATGGTTGTAGCCATTATGGTTGATATATCATCGATGAGGTGATATCTGATATCACGATGAGGTGATATCTTTCTTTTCCACATATGGTTGTAGCCATTGTGGTAGACATCACGATGAGGTGATATGTCTTGTATAGCTGGAAGTCTCCTCCCTAGCTGAGAGGGAGTGTTGATGTTTGTAATGTTAGTTGTATCCTTCCAGTCAGATCGAATAAGGTGAATAATTAAATGTAGCCTATTGACTATTTAATTGTTGAGTTCGATCTTCATGAATGGGAAGGTCATTTGATGATTCATATTTATTTAATATAATTGGCACGATTTCCTTAAGAGGCACGATTCTTTATGAAGGCCAACATATTACTTGCAAAGGTCATGCCTCTTGGATGAGGCTGACATGTTGTTTTGGAAAGACACGTCTCTCCCTCCACTTTGTATATATACACCTTCATTGTAATCCATTTGGCATCGATCCATTACATTCACTTGTTCATTGAATTATTGTGTGCAAGTTCATCCTTTACATAGGCTATAAGTCTCAAGAGCGATCTACTTCAAGGATAGGACTATACATTGAAGAAGTCAGATCGAAGGTCTCAAGAAGGTTGAACCTGTGTTCAAGAAAGTGTGAATATATTGAAGAAGTAGATAAATATATATTGAAGAGGAATATCTATATATTGAAGGGCCTGATCATAAATATACTTCATGTGCAATTGAAGAGGCTGATCACAACATGAGTAAAGGTTGAGCTTTTCATCAGTATAAACATCATATTATTTATGTGTTAGCATCAGATTGTGATGCTCTTGCTTGGCCTCCATATCAACCTCTTTGTAAAGGAGATCTTTTGTTTATCATTCAATATATAAGTGATATATTTTTGTTGGGTTTTTCTCCCTCAAGTGGAGGGTTTTCCCAGGGTATCTGTTGTGTCATTGTGTTGAATTTGAATTAAATTTTTGCGTCTTTAATTTGATCATTCAAAACTAAGAGTAATCACCAAAAAGGCACAACTGTAACAAAAAACAACACATTTGGCTATTAATAATATTTTCATAGCTTTTTGAACCATTTGAGTCAATGGATCGTAATAGATGTTACCTCCATGTCACTAGTTAAAGCTAGTCCCACTTAGTATGTTGTAGCTCTTGCCATCTATTGTCTACATGCTACTAGTGAAAGCTAGTTAAGCCATGTCATACCATGGGTGAATTTTAGCATTCATCATCTGCATTCCATCAACTTGATAGTTTTAAACTCTAAGGTATGACAATTACTCCTAACATATTTCACCTACACAATACTAGTGATATTCAATAAAACACCTTGTGTATCATAGCATTCATATCTCCTAGAATATTGCATCTCTAGAATATTGGTGAACAACATCTAATCCATAATATATTGTGAATAAATATATAGCATCCTTCGCCTACATAGTATTGGTGATAGCGAACTACCCATGTACCTATATCAAACTTGACTCTAACATGTGGTCCCATCTTATAATCAAGCTAGAAATAATACTAGGAGGGAGGAATTATTTATTTAAGTATTAAACCCAAACCTTGGTTTTATTCCCTAAAACTTTCACTACCAATTTATGTTCATGGAATTCTTCACCCAAGGATTATTTACATACCCACTTCCAAATTGTATCAAAGTCACATGTAGTTCTCACTTTGATCTCTCAAAGATCAAACACATAGAATTCCTAAATCTAAGCTTTGATAACCAGTCAAGAATTTTTTTGCATAAAAGTGAGATAGTATATGAGGAAGACCATAGAAGGGATTAAAACCATCTAGTGCAACAAATCACCATTTACCAATGGTCAATCCGAAATATTCATTGTTCCTAAAGTTTTATTAATTAAAAATAAAACTCAAAATTGCTAAATTATTATTTCATATCCCAACAAGGTTCCTTTAAATGATTCCCAACAAATAAATAGTTCTTACTAGTATTAAAAAAATCCAATCATGTTCATAGTTTAGCTCAGGCATATCTTAAAGCATTTTCATCCAAGGGCATCAAGATCTCAAATTAAACCTCACCTTGTTATAATTCATAACTCAATGTGAACCTCCTAGAGTCCCTTACAAAATCATCTCATTAACACATAGGCTAGGTTGGTTACTTATAAATAATAAATAGCCAAATTGTGACCATTTCATAAAACTCATAATGCTCAAAATTCTAAAGTAATCACTAATTCAAGTCTCCACACATACCCATTAGGATAAATAGAGTTTCATACTAGATCTCTTTAAACCCTTTCAAATTTCCTACTTGGTATGGAATGTTCCATTTATTCATGTCAAAATTTATGATAATTTTTATATCATCCAATGCTAAGTATAGGATTGTATACATATATATAGCTCAACTAACAATATTACCCACTTTATATCAAAGTCTTATTATAAAAATTAGGTTTCATTTTCCCACCTAATTTTATACATACAATTATTAACCTTATAGCAATCAAATCCATACACAAAAAATATGCATATATTAATCAATATAATATAGGCATGGTTGTATCAAAGCATGGGGAAAAATGAAATACTCAATATATTGTCATAATACAAAAATTATGCAAACATACTTTTATGTATCCAAGTGGAGTCCTAACATAATATGATTTAATGATATCAAGTATCATAATCATATTATATTCCATATCTTTCTTGACAAAGCACATCATGCATCAAGAAGGGCACTTATAAAATTTCTTTATACATTATTTCAATACTTAATTCATACTCAAGATCTAGTGGGCAACACTATATCCATTAGATCACCATATGGAGATATATGCTCAATAATTTTACTAATAATAATATTATAACTTTTTAATTTTATTTCCCTACAGTGAAATGAAATTATTATATTGGTATGATTCATCATCTAGATTATAATTACACTTGGTAATTATAATAAATGTGACCTTAATGGTTAGCACTTAGTAGTGATTCCATATATCAATGATATATTTATAAATCAAAACATGTACAATCATATTATTACAATTGAACCCAACTCTTCATGTGCATGGTCATAGTAGAATACTATATAGGGATAAAGTTAGTGAAGTCTAGTATAAAGCGAATCCCAAGTCAATCATGTACCCTAAATACATATAATTGGTCAATTTCACCAAAATCAACCTTGGCCAAGTTTTAGTGAATTTTAGACAATCATTGCATATTTAATACAATAATTTTTCAAAATGACATAATATTATTTTATATGTTTAACACCTATTTTGAAACAACTCACCTACACATTTAACTACATTACAATTATATAATAGAATACAAGCACAACTTTTTAGAACACAATGATCTACTGAGAGGCGGGGTGAATCAGTAGATACGAAATTGGCTCTCAAAAACCTTTATGTAGATTACTACCTTAAATCCAAATATCTTGTGCAAATTTCTTGCTCAACTTTATTGTGTAGATTGAAAACTAAAGATGCAAACATAAACATGCAAATAGACAATCAACACAAATTCCCACAACACCAGATATACATGGAAAATCCAAGATGGGGAAAACCACAGTGACAAAGGCTACTTGAGTCTACTACTCAAATCCAACATCACAAAATGAAATATTTGTTATAATGTTGTAGGGCTACAACCCAAGGAAGCATCAACTACCTAATTGAGAAGCTACAACTTCAAGGATGCAACAACACCCTGATTTAGGAGCTACAACTCCAAGGATGCAACAACACCCTAATATGAGCCACAACTTAGTACAATGGTAATAGTTTCAAATATGCATAGACTTGGTTCTGCAAAACCTATAATGCATCATTACATTCAATACATTGTTGCACTTACTGCATCTCTCACTCTATTGTTGAAGTTGCACAGTCAGCAACACATACTTCTATTCAACACCCTGTGCACTTGTCGACCTCTCACACTCACAACAAATACTACAACTTGGACAATTCTCAGATTGTCTTCTTTTTGCATCACTCCAATGACCTATTATCTTACCACATTGAGATACACACCATTGTCTAGACTGCCCAATTTGGTTACATGCATTACATAACTAAACTCATATGTTAGAGTTTCCATAATTGCTATCTTCACCAACAAGCATCCTGTACATCGAGCTACACACCATCATTCAAATTTGATTGGGTCTATCAAATATCTTCATTGTCACTCTACCTTTGCATCAAGCCGATTCCACATTTAATTTGGTTACATAGAATTTTCCTTCATTTCCTTCCTGTCAAGCTGAGAATTTGATATGCATTAAATGTATTCTCTTGTCTTTGATTTGATTTGGTCTTGATCACATCTGCAATTTGTATTGTCACCTTGAAGATCAAATCTTCATTCAATTGGCTGCTTGGTGTAGCTAGACCAATAAAATCCTTCCTTAGTGTCAGTTACCAGTCAAGAACCCATGTTCACACAAACCAGACTGTTGTAGATCTTGAAATTTGAATATTGTTCATTGATATTCTCTCTCACACCTTGATCCTGTGATCCTTGTTTACTGTCGTGTCTTTAAATCCTAACTATTCGATAAGAGGACATTCAAATATCCTTCCTTGATCTTAGGGGTATTCACCATAGAACACCATCGGGTTGTCGAGGAGACTTCCAGCCAAGTCCCACTGAAAGGTATCTATCACATTGATGAATCTTAACCTACTTATCACTCTGTTGAGGAGACATCCATTACAATCTCATCGATATCCACCATTCTCTTCGATCTGCTGCTTTCCCGTCATACATAGGGTCTACCGATTTCCACACAACTCACAAAAAGGATGTGAGTTTTGTCCATCAATCTTGTCAACACCTTTAAATCACCACCATTGGATTATCATTCTTCAAATTGTGTTTTCGATCTTTTCCATTCATCAACAATCACTTTATGACTATTTTGCATCATTACATCAAAGAGACTTCCTAACTTCTCTCTCCGATAGACTGATCTCACTTTGAAATCAACATAGGCTCACATTTCATCTACCCTCGACATGTCATCATTATGTAATTTGCAACAACAATGCAAATTAACATATCAAGCAATCACTCTTCACCACTTGTTCTTCTCTGTCACAATCCGTCATCACCATCCTATCAAGTCCCACTTTTCTTTTTACCTTGTCGCCCCATTGAAGAGATGTCTTCCAAACTCATACTGATACACCAAAGTCATAGTGATGAAATATTCATTGGGGTATCGAAGAGACATTAACTTAACTCTCATCAATATGGCGTTGTCACACTGACACCATTGTTGTTGTAGACAAGTGGTTCCCATGCCATAATGTCACCACATGTCACTATCCACTATCGCTTTCTACCACACGTCATCCTCTTATTCAATTCTAACTGTAACATGGATGCACATCATCCTCACCATACTGAGTCTCACTACCACATCCACCTTACTGGATCCCATAGTCAGCATCATACTCTCTTATCGCCATGTCAAAGAGACATGCTTTAGAGTCCTGCCGAACTGTCGATGTCTCACCGATGGAAAGGTCATTGGGTTGTCGAGGAGACATCCTTCAATGTCCTGCTGACACCACTCTGTCTCACTAATGGTAAGGTCATCAGGTTGTTTTGGAGACATTTGAATAGGTCTTGCCGATGAGCATCAGTCATATTGATGAAAGCTCTTGATGATGTCACCTGTCCACCTCATCACCATGTTACTGCTCCGTAATCCACAACAAGGATGTGGATTATCATTTATCCAATCTCATCATACCATGTGTTATCTTCATCATCACCATCACCCATGTCATCATGAATGGGTCCCACTCAAGCACTGCCTTCACATTGCCATGTCGAAGAGACATTAACAAAGATCTCACTGATGCTATATAGTCTAGCCGATAAGGCTTCCATGCTCCTTGTTGCTCCATCGAAGAGACATTCATAGAACTCCATTCGATGAACCAGTGTCTCGCCGATTAAATGATCATCGACCCATCGAAGGGACATCTCCCATTCTCTCACCGACCATGCATTGTCACACTGACAAAGTGACTATCGGGTCATCAGAGCAACTCCTACTTGACTCATAGCGATACACTAGTGTCCCGCTGATCTGAAGAAGATTTATAACCTTAAAGCACTAGGTAGAGGGGTCGGTCACCCTCGTGACTTCAACGACATAAGTTGTAACTTATGTGACCTGCAACTTACAATACCAAGTCATCGAAAGAATAGAAACTATTTGAACGTTGTAACTATAAACTCTTGCACACGTAGGGTTTAACTGGTAAAACCTAGATTGAGAGCATGAACAATTGAATGTTGGAATCTCCATTGACATCAAGACTTGCACAATACCTTTCTGGAAAAATCTTGAGAAACTCAGTTTGAATATACCATTAGTTGTCACATACAAACATCTAGAAATCATCAACATTGCAACACACACACACACTTCCAGAACCAGATCCACTATATCTCCATCCATCCTCTTGTCATCATGCCAACAAAATCCTTTGCCTGAATTGTTCAATTAACATCAATGACAACATTATGTAATTTTGCACCAGATCAACACACTTCTCCTCTGATCCCCTTTTAACATCAATGAAAACATAGTCCAACAATATCACCCGTTGTCATTGATGGAAAAACTTAAATTCTCAATAATACCAATTAAACAATTCAACATTTGTGCCAATATCATCTTTACTTCTACTTATGCCACTACTTTCTCCAATGCTCCTCTTTGAGAATTTGCATGACTTTCTCCCCCTTTGACATCAATGGCAAAGGGATCAATCATCCTGAAAGCACTCTCCCCCTTTGAAAAGTTGTGCAAAGGGTCTAGTTGTTCTCTAACATCCTCCTTTGACATTCTTTTTCCTTTGCTCATCCTCATGAGCATCTTCACATCTTTCTCTCTTATGCTCTAGTTTGAGCATTGCTCACTTCTCCCCCATGCTCAATTATTTTGAGCACTTGCTCATCCTTTCTCCTCTTCTTTATCTCAAGTCACCATACAGTTGCAGCCTTCACTTCTTCTTAGCAATGGTGAAGGGACTATACTCCCCCTTTGACTGATACAAATTGAAAATAATATTTTCTCTCATACCAATTGATGCATTCAACCTTTTTCCTAAAATGGAAATACCATATGATTCAATTGCTCTATACCAATTAAAAAAAATATCCGATTCCAGTTGAAGTGCCTTTACATGCTCAACACCAATAAGGTCTGATATCAATTATAGATATTCTAATTCATGCTATGTACCAATTGATATCATATACTTGACACCAATTGATGATATCATGCCCTAATACCAATTATTATTCTGATACCAAATGTGAATGTGTTCACTTTATGCTATGTACCAATTGATATCTAGGACAACAATATATCAAGTATAACACTGATTTGATACCAATAACAACTCCCCCTTAGACCTTGCTCCATTCTCCACTAGCTTCATTTCAGGGACTCTATACCAACTAACATGTTCTGAACCAATATGTAATGGTCTAATACCAACTTAAAAACAAATATACATAATAGTTTCCTTTTAGCCATAACTCCTCTTCTTGTAGGCAAGAAGCATTTCTCTTAACAGAGCATCTACACCACTTTCTCTTCAATGAATAATATGAATGGTCGATATCAATTTTTGCAATTGATTATCCACTTCTATGCTGATGTTCTTACCCTCTGACGAGCATTTCAAAGAGAAATAATGTGACCATAAATCTACAACCATCCAAGTCATTAGAAATTTGTAAGAACATGTTTTACCTGACTTGATCTCCTTCTTCATTTCTAGGGATGAATGAAGTATCAATTTAGCTCTCCTTGGACTCATGCCATATCACTACAAATTAGTGATGTAAGGCAGCAGTAGCCATATGGAGCATTGCCTACTAGTCTTTCCCTCTCCAAACCATGTTGTGCACCTTCTCTGATACATCAACCTTCTTTTCAATAGCATGTGAACCATTGTTCACTCTGGAATATGTATTTTTCCTTGTATTCTTCCTCTTGCTTTGTACTGCTGGTCTCACAAGATCTAATTTGCAGTCTTTAGCTATGTGACCAAAGTTGTCACACTTGTAGCATACTACATGTATATTCCTTATAGGAGCAAATGAATTTATATGCATATGTTTTGTGCTCCCATTAGGTGCAGACCTACAATCTCTAGCTCTATGACCATACTGATTACAAGCATAGCAGTAACCATTAAAACATTGGGAGTACCTGGTCATAATGTTCCTCTGAACAGGATGAGGAGGCCTTCTTTGATTTGACTTCTTTGTATATCTCATCCTTTGGATTCCATTTGCATTAGATGCCATAATATTTTATCTTTTTCTTTGAAACCTTGGGACTGATTTCTCCATCATCTTATCTGCTGCGGTCATCTTCTTCTGATAAGAAAGAATTGAATAATTATTCCTTTTCTTGTTTGTTGTAGGTATCTTCTCTTCTCTAAATTTCTTCTTCATCTCAGCAGGTCCTTTTCTTGATCTTCTATTCCCAAAGGTATTTTCTTTGGGACAACTTGTGTAGGCTTCCTCTTTCTTTGTGTAGCTACTTTCTTCTGCTCTAAATCTGCCATATAAGTTTGCAGATGTATTAGTAGTGCAACTCATTCCTTTCTCAAATCCAAGGCCAACCTTCTCTTTAGGTTTTGATGGCATTTGTGATCTAACCAGTTCATCAAATATCTTAGAGCCACCTTTCAACTTCAGGCCTTTGTTAATATGTTCCTTGGCTTTCTCCAAATCTCTTCTCAGAGTAACTATCTCTACTTCCAACTTCATCCAGTCATTTGGTTTAGATTGTAGTTCAATATGAACTACACCTTTTTCTCTTTTTTCTTTTTCTACTTATGTATTCAAACTAACTATCATTTGATCAGATTCTTCAAGAATTTTAGTTAGTCTATCTATCTCTTTATGAGAATGCAACTTTTGTTATTCATTCACTTTCTTCAAACTTTTGACTTCATTTAGAGCACAAATGAGTTTTCCTTCAAGTTCCACTTCTTCTTCTTTACCAGAGGTTTCAACTTCTTAATCTTTATCAAACCTCTCAATATCTTCATCAGAGGTCATTGGAAATGGGTCAACCCCATAGAAACTTCCATGTTCATCATTTGATCTACCATTTACATCATATGACCTGCTTTCTCTTCTTGTTTGTAGATTATTTTTACTGTCCCTTTCCTTATTAGAATCATTTACTTCATCATAAAAACATTTAGAAACAAAATGATTGTGATTACCTCTATGTTTCCTGAAGCAATTTCTTGATCTTTTGAAGGAGTCAGCTTGCTCTTCACTAGGATCTTGTGATCCATAGGTAGGTGCTTCTTCCTCATCATCTTTAGTTGCACATTCTCTCATGAATGTGTCTACTATCTTCTCATATTCACTTGTCTTCAGACATTTATACTTGCTTCCATATTTCTGACTCACGAACTAAACCTTGCAATAATCATCTCCACACGTTCTTTTCAACTTATTCCAAACTTCATGTGCTATTTTATAATGCATGACTTTAACCAACACAGAACTTGATAGTCCATGAAGAATTATATCTCTTGCTATAGCATTATCCTAACATGCATTCTTTTTGGCTTCAATTATTGGAGGTATAGCAGACACTGTATATCCATTCGCAACTAACATCCAAACATCAAATCCTATGGATCCCAAATATCCTTCCATCAATGAGCTCCAAAAACTATATCTTGATCAATCAAAGATAGGTCCATCATATGCAAGTAAACTTTCTCGACTATCTGTTGTGTTCACCTTATCCAAGATCTACCCGAGCTAATTATGCTTCTCCTAGGGAACCTAGTTCTCTGATACCAATTGTTGGAAAATAATGATCTACTAAGAGGGGGGTGAATCAGTAGATACCAAATTTTGGCTCTCAAAAATCTTTATGTAGATTACTTTCTTAAATCCAAATATCTTGTGGAGATTTCTTGCTCAACTCTTATTGAGTAGATTGAAAACTAAAGATGAAAACATAAACATGCAAATAGACAATCAACACAAATTCCCACAACACCAGATATATGTGGAAAATCCAAGATGGGAAAAACCAAGGTGACAAAGGCTACTTGAGTCTACTACTCAAATCCAACGTCACAAATGAAATCTCTGTTACAATGTTTTAGGGCTACAACCCAAGGAAGCATCAACTACCTAATTTAGAAGCTACAACTTCAAGGATGCAAGAACACCCTGATTTAGGAGCTACAACTCCAAGGATGCAAAGACACCCTAATATGAGCCACAACTCAGTACAATGGTAATAGTTTCAAATATGCATAGACTTGGTTTTACAAAACCTATAATACATCATTACATTGTTGCACTTATTGCAACTCCCACTCTACTGCTAAAGCTGTACAGTCAGCAACACATACTTCTATTCAACACCCTATGCACTTGTCGACCTCTCACACTCATATAAAATACTACAACTTGGACAATTCTTAGATTGTCTTCTTTTGGCATCACTGCAATGACCCGCTATCTTACCACATTGAGATACACACCACTGTCCAGATTGTCCAATCTAGTTACATGCATTGCATCACTAAACTCATATGTTAGGGTTTCCATACTTGCTATCTTCACCAACAAGCATCCTGTACATTGAGCTACACACTATCATCCAACTCATCATTCAATCATTTGATAGGGTCTATTAGATATCTTCATTATCACTCTACCTTTACATCGAGCCGATTCCACATTTAATTCGGTTACAAAGAATTTTCCTTCATTACCTTCCTGTCAAGTCGAGAATATGATATGCATTAAATGTATTATCTTGTCTTATTTGATTTGGTCTTGATCATATCTACAATCTATATTGTTTCCTTAAAGATCAAATCTTCATTCAATTGGTCGCTTAGTGTAGCTAGACCAATAAATTCCTTCCTTAGTGTTGGTTACCAGTCAAGAACCCATGTTCACATAGACCAAATTTTTGTAGATCTTCAAATTCAAATATTAGCCATTGACCTTCTCTCTCGTGCCTTGATCTTGTGATCCTCGTTTACTGTTGTGTCTTTAAATATTGACCATTAAATAAGAGGTCATTCAAATCTCCTTTGTCGATCTTAGGGGTATTGAACATAGAACACCATCGGGTTGTCAAGGATACTTCTAGCCAAGTCCCACTAAAAGGTATCTGTCATGCCAATGAATCTTAACTCGCTTATCGCTCTGTCGACGAGACATACATTACAGTTTCATTGATATCCACCATCCTCTTTGATATGTTACTTTCCCATCATACGAAGGGTCTATCGATTGCCACATAACTCACACTGAGGATGTGAGTTGTCCATCGATCTTGTCAGCACCTTTTAATTCACCATCGTTAGATTAAAATTCTTCAAATTTGCATTGTCAATCTTTTCCATCCATTGAAAATCACTTTATGACTATTGTGCATCATTACATAGAAGAGACTTGCTAACTTCTCTCTTTGATAGGCTGATCTCACTTAAACATCCGTATATGCTCACATGTCATCTACCCTCCATGTCATCACTGCGTAATTCACAAAAATGATGTAAATTAACATATTGAGCAATCACTCTTCACCACCTGTTCTTCTCCATCACAATTTGTCATCATCACCATCCTGTCAGGTCCCAATTTTCTTTTTACCTTGTTAGTGCATCGAAGAGACATCTTCTAGATTCCTAGCAATACACCAAATTCACATCGATGAGATAGCCATCAGGGTATTGAAGAGACACTAACTTAACTCTCATCGATATGGTGTTGTCACGCTAATACCATTGTTGTTGCAAAAAAGTGGTTCCCATGCCATTGTGTCACCCCATGTCACCGTCCACTATTGCTTTCTGCCACACGTCATCCTCTTATTCATTTTCTGACTATAACATGGATGCACATCATCCTCACCATACCACGTCTCACTGCCAAATCCACCTTACTGGGTCCCACAGTCAACATCATACTCTCTTATCACCATGTCAAAGAGACATGCTTCAAAGTGCTGCTGATCTACCGATGTCTCACTGATTGAAAGGTCATCGGGTTGTCGAAGAGACATCCTTCAATGTCTTGCCAACACCACTCTATCTCATTGATGGTAAGGTCATTGGGTTATCGAGAAGACATCCAAATAGGTCTCATTGACGACCATCAGTCATGTTGATGAAAGCCCTTGATGACATCACCTGCCCACCTCATCGCCATGTCACTTCTCCATAAGCCACAAAAAGGATGTGGATTACCATTTATCCAGTCTCATCATGCCACATGTTATCTTCATTATCATTGTCACCCACGTCATCATGACTGGGTCCCACTCGAGCACTGCCTTCACATCGCCATGTCAGAGAGACATTGACAAATGTCTCACCGACACCATACAGTCTTGTTGATAATGCTTCCATGCTCCTTTTCACTCCATCGAAGAGACATTCATAGAACTCCCTTCGATGACCCA
>VDFB02282619.1:0-12952 GCA_007258455.2 Sequoia sempervirens | reverse complement strand
TTATTGTATTGTGTATTACAATGTGGCATATAATGTTGACCATGAGGTGGTTGTGTATATGTATATTGTGAGGGAATATGTGGTGGATGGTTTGGTTGTTCGTATTGATTACCCATCTGATTGTGAGGGGCCTTTGATGGATCAGAAGGCCCTGCACCATTATTTCCCTGCTTATGAGGCGGTACATATTTTGGCAAACCAACTGTCTGAGCAGTAATTTTAGCCTTTTGCAATTTGAAGTCCCTCATTGCTTGTATCATTTGGGATTTCTCCTATTCAACTTTTAGTTCTTCTAGTTCCTTTTTTTGTAACTCAAACTATGCTTTTACTTCTTCATGAGTTAAAGATTCATAATTTTCCTGAGGAATCACATGATCATTGAACTCATTTTGGTTACCCTCCATTCTTTGATCATATTCCTATTGACATCTAAGTCGTTCAGCTTCAAATTTAGCATCCCACTCTACCTATTTTTGAGGATTGTAAAAAGGGTTTCTTTGTTCCTCTGGGGTACAAGGTTCTTTACCTAAATTATCTCTCCATGTATCATAATGGTCATATGTTTCACAATGTGGTCTCAATGCTTTGTCTTTTTTCATCATGCACATGTCCTCATTTATCTTCTTACCCTTATCAATCTTATCATCCTTGTGTGTCCACTTACTATTGCTAGTAGGACCTCCAATATGACCTCCCCTATATTGAGATCTTCTTCCATTCATGTTGAAATGTTTTTATCAGAGTTGCCACTCACTTTCTTAAAAGTGAGAAAATGTTTGTTATTTCCTATTCAGTGAGTCTATATGAATTTTCTGACTCTATGACTAAGGCCCTGATTTTGAGTTTACTCCCCAGTAGAGTCACCAATTTGTTAGCTCTAAAAAATGCAAGTAAAATACCTCAAGAGGTTTCCAATCTCTTGATACGTTTTAGGGTAACAGACAAGGACAAATGGTTTAGACCTTCTTCTCTTCAAGTGTTGCTAGACCTAGGTGGGTGTACCTATATGAATAAGCAGACTTAATTTGTGCTTATCCTTTTTTGAAGTGTTTTCCACAATGGAAGGTAGGGTGAACAAAGAAATAAGACTTTGATTTGGTATAAAATATATAGCAATATTCAAAACTAAAACCTAATATGTTCAGTTAACAGATGTAAAAAATGAATGAAACTAAATGGTAAAAATGCAGAGACTAGTGCCTTATTGGGTATGCAGAGTCAAATGAAATCTAAATGAGCAACTTCTTTCTGGAAAACATTCAAATTGTTTGGCATATGTTTTAGTTTATAACTTGAATAAACATGCAAGACTGTCACCACCAAGTTCTTCTTAATGATCTAGATGAATTTCCCTGATTACTGTGATCAATTAAAAGGATTTAATTTTTTCTTGAAAGAACTGATCAATCAACCACACAGATACAACAAATGTGCATTGATAAACTGAATATAAACTTGTTCTATCAATTTAAATAACTAGAAAGCATCAATCTTGGAGGAAACTTTAGCACTACTTTCAATGAGCACAACAGACAATTGACACCAGAAATATGCTACCACATCAACTAATTCTCATCAATATCTCCATATTTTTAAAACATGCATCATAGTCTCAGATCTGTAAAAAATTTATCTTTTCCTATCCTATCTTCTATATTATTTTATTCTACTCTCTTATCTCATAATCAAAGATGAACATTTATACATCATAATTTGAAAAGACACGTCGTTTCATATTCAAATGTCGACAATTAGTTGTATTCAGGCTTTTACTAACATTCACCAAACACCCGCTGAGACATCCTATAGTCATATCGATCTTCAATGTCTCACCGATGGTTATTCCTTCAATCACAAGTATATCGTTCAGGCTCATGCCAATAAAAAACCATCGCTATGACTTAAGGGTTTGACAAAATGTCCCACAGATTAGCTTGTGTCTTATTGAAACATCTCCTTAGGTTCAACTTCTGATCGCTGAGACTTAACAATTTTCCTGATGATGCAAATCTCCATCGGTGCAACGTACTTCCATCAAAGGGATCTTATGATGAAAATTGATGTCTTGCCAATATCAATTCCTTCTCTTGATGGGGTTCCATTGGTTTGATGTTGTACTATCGGGGGCTCCAAGATATCTCTGTCGATGTAGTATCTCTTGCCGATGAAGTTATCCTATTCTCCCAAGGGACTTCTCATTGGTGTGACAAACACACTTCAGTGAGACTTTACTTCGATTACATTTCTCTTAGTGATGCACTTTTCATCCATAAAAAGTCCCCATCAGCATGAAAAATGAACTCGCCGTGACTTGGAAATCTCTCATCGATATTTATTTTCTCGCTAATGGAATTCTCAATGTTGTCGGGCCATCGGAATAACCTATATTCTATCTCACCGATAGCTATCCTCTCATCTTATGTACATCACTGTGACATCTTGAGTCAGGGAGATGTTCTATAGATTACTCTATGTCTCACCGAGATACACCTCGTGGTATTTTCTAGTCACTAAGACACAATCACTTTCTTGCCGATGAAATAACATTAGGCAAGACATATGTGTCAGCAAGACTAAATAACTTCATCTCGATGGCAACAAGGACCCACCTTCACCTTATCGACGAGACCAAAAAATGTTGCAAGACATTACACCGATGATTGTTATCTCGGTGACATAACTCTTGCATTCGATCGGCATGACTTACAATGGCTCGCTATGACTCATTCCGATGAAATATTTCTCACCGATATGTCCCTATGTCTTCGATCGGTGAGACACAAATGTGATCGCCAGGACTTATTCCGATGACCACTACTTTGCCAATAGGACCCCTACATTGCTGAGACAACAAATTGCATCGTTTGATATGATTTATACTGAATGAAATAACATCGGAAAGACTCTCCCGATGTCTCGCTGATAGACTACAAAAGATATATATTAGCATACAATGCAATATGGAATGGGGAGACCCTGACCTTCTCTTGTCGATATGGATTATACTATAAAATATTCAGGACAAGAGGGATTCTATGGGACCACATGAAAAAATATGGGAAAAATGTTATGAAGAGAGGCTATTGTGCTTTTGGTAAAGATTCATTTGGAAACTCATGGGTAGGAACAACTTGTAAAATTTTTAGGATTTTACAGTTCTAACAAGCTCCTAAGCCACCTTTGTCTTTACATGGTTTTTGTCTTGCAATCAGTTCTTCAAGTTTACCAGAGTTGGATTTGAATTTTTTTTCACAAATTTTAGCCTTCTCTAATTCAACTCTTAAGTTTATTATCTCCTACTCAAGTCTATAACATTCATCTGACTTGTTCTACACCATTGTATTCAAACATTCTTCAATCCTCTTCTTTTCTTCTACTATCACCTTCAATCCAATTATCTCTTGTTTTAGTTATTCACTTACTTCTTTGTGTCTTTCCTTAAATTTCTTCAACTGTTCCTTTAATTTACAAACACATTCATTTGCTTCATCAACATTCTCTTTCAAATATTTTTTTTAGTTTCAACTCAGTCAAGATCCTTTAGTGCTATCTGGAGCTCTCATTTATCATTCACTATCTCCATCTTCAAGATCTCCCTCAAGCTATTAGGCTTTACCAAAGGAACCAAAAGCTCTGATACCAATTCTTAAACAGGCACAGGATAACTGAGAGGGGGGGTGAATCAGTTGTCACACAAATTCAAACTTAGAACTTTATCACTTATCAAATCTTCAACCACACTATTATTTTATTAAATATGAGCATGAAACATAGATAACATAAAATAAATCAACACAATGAACACCATATTTTTACATGGAAAACCCAATGAGGAAAAAACCATGGTGAGGGCTAACTCACACTATATAGTATTTTAAAAGAGGTTCACTTCCAAAAGAAGGAATCACTGTCCAAGTACAAAGGCTCACTACCTACAAATGGGACTCATTGTCCAACAAGAGGCTCACTGCCTACAAAATGATTATACAAAACATAGTAAGGCTTTACAACCCAAGATGAACTAGAAATATGCACCTATTATGTGCTGATATAGTTCCAGATATGCTTACAACTGCTGCCTTTTTTATCACACCTTCACATTCATTGCTTCTTCACTATTTCCTCTATCACTTTCCTATAGACTCACTACACTTCCACACATACACTAGCACACACACAGATTCACACACCTCTGTCTATGTCACAAGAACTATTCACCATATACTTATATATATATCCAATATCCATTGCAAGCACTAATTAGTTCAACCTAATTAGATGCAATTTATTTATAAATGATATCAACTATTAGCTCCAAAGGTTTTCAAAATATTTCTAAACACGCAAAACAATCTTTATCACATTACATCACGTTGGCTCGGACCAAGAATTAGATTACATATAAGTTTTCATATCGTATCAAAATTATCTTAACAAGTCACCCAAGAATAGTCTTCAACACAACCAACAAAATAATATCACTTTATCGTATGAGCATGAGAACACAAAATAACATGATCATGCATGCCTTTAACATCCATCAGTAGTTTCCCAAAAATGCAACAAAAAATAGTCAACTATGGAGAAGTGCAGACTAGAATATTGGATGGGAAACCAAAAAATACCAAATCAACAACTAGAGAGGATAAGCATGCCGGTATAAGATTACCGGACCCAACTATCAATCATGCTACCAACATGGTGACATCAATGACAACAAATAGATAACTTTACTCATTTTTCCAATAGAATGACAGTTTCTTCGAAGCATTTTTCAATATGTCAATGTCAACCTTCTCACAAATAAAATTTTCCAGAGAAACAATTGTAGTGTCCACCTATTGCCTCCACATCTACAAGGGATTCACCTCATCATGGGTATGTTGAATGTCAAGCAATAATGTCAAGTCTGGTTCATCATACTTAGCCTTCAATTCTTTTATTTTCT
Organism: Sequoia sempervirens; assembly: GCA_007258455.2. Lineage (NCBI taxonomy): Eukaryota > Viridiplantae > Streptophyta > Pinopsida > Cupressales > Cupressaceae > Sequoia > Sequoia sempervirens. The sequence continues at coordinate 8,004 of VDFB02282619.1, read as the reverse complement.
GTTCTAAAGGGAGAACATACCCTTGAGCATGCATAATCTTGTTCAATGTGCCCTTTATATTGGGAAAAGGATCATAATTAGGATCTCTTATATGCACCTTTTCCACCAGTTTTTGAAAGAAAGATATTTAGCTTTCCTTTCATCTTGTTCTACGAAGTCAAAAATATTTCTAATTACATCCTCAGGATAGTAGAAATTGTGCACAAAAGAACCAAGTCTTTTCTCTAATTTCAAGGTAGTAATAATGCCTTCAGGATCATGATTCCTTTGGAACACAATATCCAATTTGTATGGTGCAGGAAGATGCAACAACTACCTCAATGCTCCTTTTGTCATAACAAAGTCAACAAACATAGTCCATTCTGGGAGGAATGATCCCTTCTTCACCATATCGGGCAAGTGTGTTGCTTGGGATGTTCCTAATTTCCTCATGACTTCAAGGAATCCAATCCTCAGTGGGACATCCATTGGTAAAAAATATGGGTATATGATAGTACCATAAACTCTTAAGATTGTTGTACTTGGGTATAGGATCAAATCTCCCTAATTGTGGCTCAAATTCAAATTAGTTATTTTCTCCATGGGCCTTAGGAACTCATGTATTTCCTTGGGAATCCTTGGTGGTCATAGACCAGATATCTCCTCAATTTTGATGCAAAATCATTATGGAACACTACATAATTATATTTCTGGTCATCCTTATCAAGAATCTTAGTCCAACATTGGATAGGAAAATCAATACCATCCTCCTTCTTCAGTGTCATATCCTTCTCTAAATTATTTTCCCCTTTAAACAAGAACATATGCAAATAACAAGGAATACCACCAGAAACTCACCCAATCCTTTCCTCCTTTCAATTCAACCAAACCCTTGTGAATATTCTTTTTCCAAACATGTGGTGTAGTCATAGACTACATTGAAGATTGGATGTTAGAGATGTGATGCCATGTAACTATACTCCTTTTGTAATGTGTCACGTGGAGTGAAACCAATAATATGGCATAAGAAATATACAATTTTCTTGAAGTAACTTGAGAAATACTTTGTTGGGAAAGGCTCCAACTCTTTTTTACCAATCTTTATTTGTTTCCTATTTTTCCCAGTACCAGTGCTAGTAGTATGTATGGGTAATATTCTCATTCTGATTAGCACCTTGGTGTTCTCATATTCTTTTCTGATGACATCCATGTCAAGAGCAACCATATCTTTGTTCCACTCATGTAGCTAGAAAATATCTCCAATTTTTTCCTTGGTTATCCTCACCATCTCCTTCCCATCGAATGCTCTGACTACCCTAGAAATTGTGTCATACCTTGAGGCAATATCCTTCAACAAGTTGACATCCATATACACATTGGGGACCACCATCTTTCCCATATCTAATCTCCAAGGGTTGCAAACAGGGACCCAAAGGTTTTTGTTCCCAAACCAATGTTGAAATAACTGCCATCCTGTGTAAGGCAATTCAACATCTTTGATAAAACATTTTTTGTCAAGTATCTCCTCCCTAACTTGAAAGCGATAGAAAAGAACCCTTCCCTCAACCTTCTTATTTGTGGAGGGTTTCAATTGATCCACTACATCCTAGGAGAGTTGTCTGGGTTGAGTTGTCGAAGTGGTGGTTTGTGCTTTGGGCACCATTGGCAGCGAGACAGGTTTGGGTCAAGTAGGGTTACAACACAAAAGGTTTCAATTAACTAGCCTCACAATTCAATCCTAGGGCCTAACTCAAATGGAAATTCTAAAAGGTCTCATAGAATTACAACCTTTTAAGGAAAAAATTAACCTAAATAAAGAAATTAAAACAAAGCATAAAAGCTCATTTGACTAAAAGCATAGTGAAAACCAACCCTAGTCTAGAGAATTTGAACAAAGCATAAAATACTGTGTTTATTTTACTTATGGATTTTACCCATGAGAAACCCTAATGCCAACCATGTTAAATTCTGCAACTAACATTCTTTAATCTCTGTATGCTCAAAATGTGTTTGTAATTCTTGATTATGCAGAAGTCGGTCATTTACACCCAGTTTGAGTGAAATTGGGTAGTTTTAGAAGTCACTTCCACCATTATTTCTTGCTCGTGCGAAGAAAGAATGACTACAATGGTTGTACTATCCAATTTGAATATGAACCATTGATCTCCCATTGAGACGGCCTTTTGGATGACTCGAATTGAGTCAATTATGTTTGAATTCCCATCATTGTCACACGTGAGTCCTTTGGCCAACAAAAATTTTCCAATTGGATACTCATTCATTTTTCCCTAGACTCCACCTTCCTTGTTTTCCAATGACCAAAGAAAACACATGGTCATTTCTCCCAGACCTCACAACTTTTAACCTGCCAACATCTCAATCCTATAAGATGGTGGGGAATGACATTGATTGTTTCACTGTTACTTTGTAACCGTTGATCAGAGAGCTAAGGATGCCATGTAGAAAAGTGGAGAGTGGGTCCCACACCCAAAATTCTACACACATCAACATCTCGCATACCTCACAACAACTAACAAGTGATCACTTAAAACTTGTGAGCCGATAGGAAATGGCCTGGATCAATTCCTACAATCAAAGGATCTCTCAACCTACACACATGATAAAGTTAGTTCTAAAAGTAGGCTCATGGCTAGGCTGACAATAATGAGACCCTTAGGAAAAAATGACTTAAACATAAGTCCTTTTAAATAAAATACTTTGAATTGACTATAGTAGGATTTAAATGATTAATAGTATTGGGTCTAATGGACTTAAGATCAATGTCTAGTATTAGGAATGATTATAATGGCTTAGTTCATAACTCAAATGATCAGTAACCAGATGCAGCAGGTCAATAGAAAAATATAACATTGAGGGTTTATGATTGATCACTATGAAGCGCGAGGGCTTTTAACTATAACCCTAAACCCTACTCATGGATGCAAAAGTCAAAGATCTCTACAGGGTGCAAAACAAGCTTAAAATTTCAAAATTTTAGGAGCTCTATCAGTGGCTCATGCTTGGGGATGCATACCCCTGGTGGGTATGGTGAGAAACAGATCTCTTGGTGAAGCAAACCAACACAGAGGAACCCAAAAAACCTAGGAGCTTGCATGGACAAGGAAAGAAGACGTAGCATAAAGAAAACACACCAAACATTTGTACAAAATTTACAAAGATATACAATGTACATGGAAAAACATCCTATTTCATGAGATATAGGACTTTAAAAATTGTCCATGTATTGGAAATTCTAGAAGTTCACTTGTTAAGGACTAAAAAAAGTATGAATCCTCCCCATGTGTGTCAGTAATCATATATGGCCCAAGCCCCAGGGGATCAAACTTTCCATGTTCCCCTTTGTCTTCCATCCTTACATTCCACATTAAGACCATGCATCCAACTTCAAACTTCCTTTCAATGGCCCTCTTATCATATAGGTGTTTAACTTGAAGTTGTAGCCTCTTATTTATTTTATGAGCTTATCTTCTAGTTCCCTCAAGCTCAATTAACTCGTCCATCTTGTCCTGCATTTCATTACAAATGTCAGTATCATATTCTTTGAAAAAATTGAACATCTTTATCAAGTTATTATGGGGTATCCTTGCTTCCACCCCATATACCAGATTAAATGGTGACTGCTCAATGATCGATTTGAATGTAGTCCTTTCTGCCCATAGTGCAAGTTGTAGTTTTGAATCCCATGCCTTCTTATTTTTCTCAATCACTCTTTTGATGATCTTCATCAAACTTTTATTACTTGATTCTACCTATTTGTTCCCTTGAGGGTGATAAGAAGATGAATAAGAAATACATATACCATGTTGATTAGAGAAATTAGTAAATTCCTCAGACCTGAAGCACATGGCATTGTCAAATATGATTCTCTCTAAGACTCCAAATCTACTTAATATGTTACTCATCAATAAATCAATCACTACTTTTATTGTTGCTTTTCTGGTAGGAATTGCCTCCACCCACTTTTTGAAGTAGTTAGTAGTAACAAGGATCCAAGAATGACCCCCGCTATACTTTTCTAGCATTTCTCCAATGAAATCAATGCCCCATTGTTGGAAGGGGACCTAGGCTAAAACTGGCCTAAGAGGTAAATTACCAAAAAAATTAGCTTACCAGTAAATCTCTGGCAAGCTTCACACTTCTTAACAAACCTATGAGAATATTTGAATACAATTGGCCACCAAAAGCCTACCCTCATTATTTTGTGAGTATTTTTTTTGGCCATGTAGTGACCTCCACATGATCCCTTGTGCATTTCAATCAAAAGGTCTTCTGCTTGATCACCATCTACACATCTAAGTAATACACCCTTTGGGCTTCTCCACTAGAGTTCACCATCAATAATGACATATTTGAGAGTCTACAATTTGAGGGTTCTTCTTTCATTCTTAGGCATGTCTTCAGGGAATTTAATAGTTTGCAGGTATTCTACAATCCTCCTGTACCATCCACAGGTATGCATGTCACACATGGGTACAACATTCTCATGTTCAACTTGATTAATTTGGTTGGCTTCGAAGTTGGTCTCAACCATCAACTTGGCCAAACCTTGACCCCTTACCAGCTTTGTAATTTGGAGATAAATGTTGGACTCTTAGATCCTATTGATCCACTTGCATCTCTGACCTGTGGTCTCTTGTTGGGTGAAATTGTCTTTAATTGTTTCACTTGGAACATAAACTATAATAGTTTCTCCAACTAAGTATGGTCTAAAATTCTTTACAGCTTTTACCAGGGCATACACTTGTTTTTTTTGTGGCATCATATTTGAGCTCACCAGCCTACAAGGACTTTCTAAAGAAAGCCACTGGCTTCTCAAAACCTTCATCATTCTTCTATAACAATACTTTGGCCATTGTATGAAATGAAGGAAAGGTGAACAGTTGAAATGGATTTGTATAATCAGGAGATTTGAGGATAGGTGCTTCCTTGATTGCATCTATTATGGCTTGAAAATCCTTAGTAGGTTCCTTTATCCATGATACTTTCTCCCCTTTCTTCAACAGTTTATATATGTGTAAGATAATTTTAGAAAAGTTGGTAAAAAATATTCTTACAAAGTTAATTTTCCCAAAAAAGGATTGTATTCCTTTCACATTTCTAGGTTGTGAGATTTTATCTATAGCTGGTACTCATTCAGGATCAATCTTGACCCATCTTTTGAAACAATATGCCCCAATAGCTTACCGTATTTAACTTCAAAAGTACATTTCTTGGGATTCAAATAGATCCCATATTCTAAAGCTCTGATAAATATCTTCTCTAGATGGGAAGAGTGATCTTCTTCCTTCTTACTATGAGTGGTAAGGTCATCTTGGTATATGGCAAGGAAGAGATCGATAAAATCTGCAAATGCCACATCCATGGCTCTTTGAAATGTTGCACCAGCATTGATCAGGCCAAATGGAATTCTTATGTACACATATGTTCCCCAAGGTGTGGTGAATGTAGTCTTTTACTATTCATATTCTCTCACCATAACTTGACTATAACCTGAGAACCCATCCATCATTGAAAGTAGTTCATGCCTTGTGACTTTTTGCAACAGGACCTCCATGTTAGGAAAAGGGTAGTTATCCTTCAAAGGTGCCACATTAAGATTCCTAAAATCTACATATAGCCTAATATCACCATTCTATTTTCTAATAGGAACTAAATTTGAAACCCATGAGGAATTCTTGATTGGCTTGATGATCCCAGCTTCTCTTAACTTCGTAGGTTCTTCTTGCATATTTGGCTATAAAGTAGGATTTATTGGCCTATATTTTTGTCTGGAAGGTTTTGCATCAGGCTTCAAAGGGATTTCATGCTATAGCCGATCTTCCCTGTAAGACTTTAGGTCATCATATGACCATGTAAACACATACTTGTATGTCCTCAATAGAGAAATTAACATAGTTCTCACATGGGGTTTCATATTCTTGCCTACGTACACCTTTTTGGGAGAATTCTATGTCCCAAGATTTATCTCTTCTAAATCTTCCTGATGGGAAGATGCTTGCTTAACATTTGATTTGTCAGGGCCATCAAAGATCCTCTCTAGTGTGACCAATCCTTTGGGAATTTTTTTTTTTAATTGAATTACCTCATTAACAAATAATGTCTCATTTCCATCAACCTCAACCACTAATGAGCCAAAATCAATCTCTTGGATTTCATATTGATCTATGCAGTGTAGAAATATTAGAATATCATTGTCATCGTCAAACACTTATCATTTGCAAATGTTGTTAGGCACTATGGGCCAAGTCTATACTTCTATTCTTGAGATTCCATCAAAGGTGACATCACCTAACCTGACAACAATATTAGCTAATAAGTCTCCCCTAATATTTTGTCCCCTTTGTATCCAATCTATGCCAAAAGCATCAAAGGGCTCAATAGTATCCCAAATTGCATGCTTGTATTGCCTAATCCTTTTATCTTTAGCAACAAATCTAGACCCAACCTAGGAAACTACTAACTCAGAATCCCCCAATACTTTTAAAAACTTAATACCATGTTTGGAAGCTAACTACAACCCAAGTAGGAGAGCCTCGTACTCGACCACATTTTTTGTACAAGTGAATTGTAACAAGGAGTACTTGAAGGTTTTACCTTGTGGAGAGATGAGAATAACCCATGCACTTGAACCCTCCCTAGAGTGCTCCATCAAATTACATGGTCCAAAGAGCATCTTCGTGTGGTGTATCCAGGACCTCATTCTCAGTTTGTGCAGGATGTACTTCTTCTTCTTGTTTCAATTCTTCAACTCAGAAAGTGTCTAAACTAGTACCTATAAATTTAATTATTGTTGTCTCTTCTGGCTCATCTACAAATTCAATCATGTGGTGAACTCTTGGTTCTCTTTCAATCTTAACATCCTTTTGGTCAATTAAAAAAGTGGAAAATGAGAAGTCACACTAAATACTCCCACCCATGGAAGCACTCCAATGTCTTGATAATAACATCCCATAAGTTAGTGGAATGTGCACCACTATGATACTCATGAATAACTCCTTCTCAGGGAAGGTACTATTCTATATGGAATTCTATTGATTACCCCTATAATAGGCACTTCCCTTGAATCCATAGCATATCACTTCCCATAAGTTCTATCAACCTTTAAGCCCATTTCTTCCATGGTTTTTACTAGCATTACATTGTTTGAGACCCCTGAATCTATCATGCAATTTCTAAGCAACTTTCCATCAATAATCAAGATTAGAAAAAATTGATTGACTTGGCTTTGATTGGCAATGATAGTGGTTCCCATATATACTTTAGGATTTTCATTGATCACCACTTTGACCTCAACATCCTTCTCTTGACTTCTGCATGATCTAGGTTGATCAACCTCTACTTTATCCTTACCACTTGTAACAATACTGTTGATAAGAGCAACATTCTTATTCTCATGCTCATCTATTCTCATCATTTCTAGTAGTGGGAATATGATTTTGACTTGAGACAATACCTGGAACATATCTAAAAGAGAATAATTTGGTAACTCAGGGAGTACAAATTCTGTAGGAATTACCTTGTCACCTTGTCTTTCAACCTTTTTAGCACTAGGTTTCACATCCTTTGTCTTCACAACCTAAGGAGCAACTTCACCAACAATCTTCACCTTAGTGCCCTTCTTAGCCCAAATTCTCATCTCTTTACCCTCTTTGAGTTGTGTCTCTTCTTTCTTTTTTTGTGTCTTAGTTAATTTTTCTTATGCATTGTTCTCCTTGGTAAACATGCTACCAGGGCTATCCTGATTACCACTTATAGTTTTATTCCTCAAATGGAGATCACTTTTTGCTTGAGTAGCCAATGCAATTGTGTAATTTTCAATTTCCTAATTTAAAGTTATTCTCAAGGAAATATTATCTTACTCAAGAGTGTAGATAGTGTAGTCATTCTCTCTATCTTCATCTGAAAATAATTGTTGATGGGAAGAGCTCACCTCCTACCTCTGAACATCCACATCACTTATGTTAGGCTAATCATCTGAGGAGTATTCATCACAGGAAAAATTTT
>VDFB02282618.1:10000-20998 GCA_007258455.2 Sequoia sempervirens | reverse complement strand
GTAATTAGTTACAGTGAGAATATACTTGTGGCCTGTAGAAGAAGGTGGATTGATTGGACCTATGAAGTCCATTCCCCAGTGCAAAAGGTTTGACCTCTATCACTGACTGAAGTGGAAGGGTTGCATGTTCCTCCTTACTTGTTGCAGTCTGCCATACATGACAAGTCCTCACATGGTTGTGTGCATCTTTGAACAAGGTAGGCCAGTAATAGCCTACCCTCAGGATTAATTTACAGTGGAGGCTGCAGAACCATGGCCTGTGCCATATCTATCATGGAATTCAGTCATCACTCTCCCAACTTTTTCCTTTCCTAGATAACGAAGGTAAACACCTTCATGGTATTTCTTGTACAAAACAACCCCTTTCATCATGAATCTATCACTCTTTAAATGCAAGGATCTCCATTGTACTGCAGTGAGATGATCATGACATTGTTGATTGAAAAGATAATAGATAATTTCATCATACCAATCTCCTGGAGGCACATCCTGAAGGTGGTAGTGCTGAGCTGAAATGTCTGGACCTATTTCAGCCATTGTTTTGATTAGCCCTTGTCCTCTTACCAACTTCATGGGTTGAATCTCAATTTCATACTCCTGTAACATGGTTACCCTCTTGGTTGTGCGCTCTCCCAATTCATTTTGCATCAACAATAACTTTACAACAGGGTCTAGAACTATTGCAAAGACCTTATTCCTTAAAATATAATGCCTAAATTTCTTGACTGCTCTGACTAAGGCATATGCCTGCTTTTCCACACTTGGGTACCTTAACTCTGCATCTTTTAAAGGAGCACTCATGAATGCTATGGGATGCTCATCCCCTTGATCAGAATTCTGAGTAAACATACCAGCACAGGAGTGGTCAGAAGAAAATGAATATATGTAAAAAGGTTTGGCATAATCAAGACTTACCAAAACCGAAGCCTCAACGATGGCTCTCTTAATTTATGAAAATTCTTGTTTCGCTTCTGCACTCCACTCAACTTTTTCTTCCTGCTTTAGCATTGCATTCAATGGCTTGACTATTTCTGCAAATCTAGTGATGAACTTCCTTACAAAGTTAATTTTTCCAAAGAATGATTTCATTTCCTTGTTACTAGTAGGGAGTTGAATCTTTAGTATGGCATCCAACCTTCCAATATCAATAGAAATTCCTTTTTTTAAAATGATATGTCCAAGTAACCTTCCTTTAGTAACTCCAAAGATACATTTCTTTGGATTGAGTGAAATGCCAAATTCTCTACATTTTTTAGACACTTTACCTAAGTTTGTTATGTGATCACCTCTTTTCTTGGAGAAAATTGTCAAATCATCCATATAAATAATTATGCATTTACCAATGATGCCCTTGAAAGTAATATCCATAGATCTTTGGAATGTTGCTCCAACATTGATTAGTCCAAAGGGCATTCTCCTATAAGCGAAAGTACCCCACTTGGTAGTAAAGGCAGTCTTATGCCTATCCTCGTACTGCACCATGACTTGATTGTATCCAGAGTACCCATCTAGAAAAGACATCATCTGAGATCCATTAAAAATCTAAAGCACTTCATCTAGTGAAGGGACTGGATAGTTGTCCTTTTCTAATTCCCTATTAAGGTTCCTAAAATAAAAACACATTCTAATCTCTCCATTTTTCTTTCTCAGTGGAACCAAATTTGCAACCCAGGTTGAATGTCTAACCAAAAATATGATGTGAGCTAAGAGCAGTTTCTGTACTTCCCTTTGGATTACCGGTTCCAACAAAGCATTAATTGGTCACTGCCTTTGCCTAAAAGGTCTTTCTCCTAGTTTGAGAGGAATGGTGTGTGTAATATCGGAAGTAGCATATGTTCTTAAGTCTTAATAACTCTAGGCTTCTATGTCTTGATATGTATGCAGTGCATCAATGATTCCTTTTGTCTACTCTGAAGTGCACATTTTACCAATAAGGACATTGTTCACCTCATCTTGAGTCCCCATGTATGTTTCAAATTGACTACTGATGGACTCCTTCTTAGCATCATGCTCTTGATCTCTTAATCTGTCAAGATCAAAAATCCATTCCACCTATACCATTCCTTTTGGAATAGTATTAGTCTTCAAATTGATGACCCCTTCTAGGTCCATCTCTGCTCCTTGAGGCTTAGCTTCATCAATCATCTATGTAGTGAAGACATCAGAACTTGTAATAAAATCTAGGATATGCTTGTCATCTTCAAATACCTGGAAGTTGGTCACATTATTTGGTACTGAAGGTACTCATGTGAGCTCCATAGTGAACTTCTTCAAGCCCGAAAGGGATAAAGGTTGCAAGGTGCTAGCTGTCTGAGCTAGAGAGTCTGCAGTTTGGTTCTTATTGTGTGGTATCAGCTATATGTTAAAGGAATCAAATCCCTCAATAAAGTCCCATACTCTATGCCTATAATTGGTCATGATTCGGTCATGGCATGTGTATTGCTTCCTAACTTGCTTGACCACTAGTTCTAAATCCCCAAAGGCTTGCATAACCTTAACCTTTTTTCTTAGTGCCATGAGTAACCCATGAATTAAAGTGTCATACTCTGCTACATTATTGGTACAGTGAAACTGGAGTCTGTGAGCACTAAAAAAAGTTTTACCCTTGGGGCTGATTAGCTCAAATCCTGCTCCCACGCCATGCTTTGATTTGGACCCATCAAATCTTAAGGTCCAGCAGATGGCTATTCTAGACCTTTTCTTTGTCTTGTGTGTTGTTGCTGCTAGAAGATTCTTCAGAATGCACTACCTTCTTTCCCTTGGAATCCTCTTGAGGAATTTGTACGTTGATCCTGATTGCTAGAGTGGGACTAATGCACTTCTACACTTTCTCTACTACTGTCTAACACAAATAGGACTCCAATTCTCAAGAGGCATTGTGAACTCTACACCAACTTGGCAGGAGTAGCTCTTCAAAATTCATGTCCATGCCCAGACAAATCTGATCCTCTATAAAATTTTGGATGAGCTCTTGAAAATTTTCCAACAAACTGAGTTGGGTATCTTCGGGCTCATCATTATCATCAATTGTTTCCACTAGGGCCCTAGTACTGGTAGATTCTGCTATGAACCCAATTGGCATGGCATGCAACATAGAGATTTCTTCTACATCTAATTCCTCAACAGGGGTTGCCAAGATGTAATTACCCATGTCTACTTCTGATATCAATATCTTGTTTGAAGTATTCTGGTATTTTGTGATTACATATTTCATTCTAGGCTCCCTTTCTATCTTGATTTGATTCAACACCCCCTTCCAAGGAAGCCACATATGGGATGGATCAGTTGATACATATCCATTCAGGGATTTGGTGAAATCTCTTCTGAAAATCAGACCATAAGTGTCAGGTATATCTGCAACTTGGATATTAATGACTTGTTGGATTTTGGGATCTAAAACAATTTGCATAGGGATCATGTTCAATTCCCCTACTACATTAACTTCGGTTCTATCTAATTGAGTGACTTTATTTTGGGAAATAGCAGGGGTGATTCCCAAGGCTCCACAGATAGCAAAGGGCATCAAATTGGTGGAAGCACCTGAATCTTGCAAGCACTTGTGCAAATTCTTTCCAAAGATATGAGCAGAAATCAGAAATGGAGGAGTCTTTGTTCTACCTTGGAACAAAGTAAGGGGAGTATCAATATGAGCAATTTGATTTTTATCTTTTCCTTGCCCTTTGTCTCCAGGTTGTGTGTGAACTTTCCCCTGATCTTTTGATACTTAGGGACTAGGAATTCTATTAGTTATTCTGCCAACTAGTCTATCATAAGATGTTGAATTCCTACTGTAAGTTCCTAGGACTGCATTTCTAATAGCAAGGACTCTCAATAATTCAAATGCAAAAGGATTTACCTTTAGTTTCTTAAGTTCCTCTGCAACATATGTAGCAAGTTGTTGTGCTCATGTCAGTAGGAGCTTCCTTGGGGTATTCCACCACCTTGTCTTTACTTGCTTCAACTTCCTTCCCTTTTGATGAATCAGCTTGCCCCTACTCTCTGGATAAGTATTGCCTGGGCACATGAGGGTATTTTGGATTATTGCTAGTGTTGGGATTTGGAGGTGTGGTAAAGTTGTTTGGAGGCATGGAGGTGGTAAATGGACCTCCAAGTTGTGGGATTCTAGCTAGTATGTTCCTTAAATCATACTTTTTCACAGGTTGCTGAAATGTCTGCAGTTCTTCAACACCTACTTCAACATCCAAAGGACCATTGTCATTCTTAGCACTTTCATTGAATAACTTTGTAATCTCATCTCCATTGCAGACTTGGTCTACTTCTTCTTGCTCATTTGACTCCTCCTCAGGTCCATTTTCCTCACCTCATGGGAAAGGAGCATGATTCAATACCAACACAAGTGAGTCATAAGGATTTAATGGTACTAACTCCTAACTATTGGTATTATTTTCTACTTCAAACCGAAATATTGATGCCGCATTCTGGAACTCAGGGCAGTCCAACTCGTAATGTTGACTTTTCTTATAGAGTCTACACCAACCTAAAAAAGTAGCTTCAGCTAAATACACACCACTTGGAGGCTTTTCTTGATTAATTGGTTGATCTAATGGGGTGGGGACACCTCCATTATTTGGCCTCATGTTTCATGTCTTATTCTACCTGGGTGGTTGTCTTCTATCGAATCCTTGTCCACTAGCCTATCCTCTGTCAAAGTTCTTACCAAAAGATTGTCCTCTGTCAAAATTTAGTCCTCTGTCAAAATTTTTCCCTTGTTGAGAGTCCCTATTCTCCCTATTATAGCCAGACTGTATGTTCCTTTGGGTAGCCTGGAGCAGACTATTCTGATTTCTCAGATAGGTGACCTCCATATTCAGCTTTTTCACTTGTTCAGTCAACTCATCCAATCTCTCCTTGTCAGGATTATTATAGGAAGTGTAATTCACATTATTTTGAGGATATCTGGACACTGCACTAGAGCCTAGAGATTGATTCAAAACTTCAGAATTCTGCAAATATGTGGGGAATCCAATCTACTATTGTGGATGAAGGGGTTGATTACCACCTTGCTATGGATAATTTTCCATTGGTGGGACTTGGTTTATGGGAGGACCTGGGTGTGGAACCAGAGACAATTGTGGAAATTGATTCATGATAGGGGTATGACTAGCAAAATCTTGATTGAGTTCCTGGACTTTCCCTGGGTGAGCAGTACGCCCTAATGATGGTAAAGGTCCGGACAGGTGTTTCCTTAAATATGTACTAACTTTGATAGCCTTAGTATATGTAGTAAGCAGGCTATTTGGAGGATTAATTCTCCACTTAAGGAAGTTGGATGTAAGACTATCGAAAGCCTCATAATAGACTTCCAGATTAGTAGCATCGTCCACAACATAATGGGATTGCAACCTAGTATAGGCACAATGAAACCTGTTATTAAATGATCCTATGGGCTCATTGATTTCCCTCTTAACTTTAGTAAAATGCAGATATAGCTCATTAGCACTAATGGGAATTTTGAACTTTTGTAACAAAACAATCTCTAACTCAGTCCAATTATGAATTGATCCAAAATGAAAATGATTATACTAGTAGAATGCATCTTCTCCTAAAGAATAAGGAAAGAGCCTCCATGACACATCCTCATGGTTAATTCCACTATCCCTAAGGTAGGTTTGGAAAATTATGATGTGTTCCTTCGCAATCCTATTAGGATCATTAGTGTGAAACTTAGAGAAAAAATGCTCAGGGTTCTTGGGCATGACATTGTAATTGTTGAATGACAATGGAGATGGATTATTAGCCAAAAAATCCATTGGTAGAGGTGGAGGTGGTAAAGGTTGATTGATGGCTAGTTGGGGTTGTTGTGGTGGAGGTGGTAATGGATGGCTAACAACAGGTGGAGGTTGCGGAATGGGAACCGCTTTAGAGTCTGATGATGAATGGTTAGATGAAGATTCTTCCTAGTTCTAGGCCCTTCTTGACCTGGTGGGAAATGATAGCTCTTGAAAATCTTCTTCTCCTGGTGTTGATCTGGTTCTTCTTCAAAATCTTTCAGGAGAAATAACAGACAAAAAATGCTCCAGCTTGCTTATTCAAGCCCTCCTTCTAGCGCCAATCTATTGATGGTGTTTTCTACACAGCAATAACTTAGACAAAATATGATATCCTATCTCTCTTGAAAGGTAAATCTCTATTAGCAAGCTTCAAGAGATAACCCCAAGGTCTCTAATGTCAGGTCTTGACAAATGCAGTGAAACAACTTAGAGATGATGTGAAAATGTTGGTAATCACAAAGGGACCTTACAAGACAAATGTTGGAGATCAAGAACCACATAAGCAATATTGGAAGGATTCCTATCAGACAACCTAATGCATAAAGGTACCCATATTTTAAATGAACTATTTTTTCATGCAATAAATTTGGTCATAGGGAAACAACATGTAGAAGTAGAAAGAATTAGAATGTTGGATTCTTTGCTAAACAATGCTTTACTTGCAATAAGTTTGGACATAGAGCTATAGAATGTAGAATCCTTCCAATATTGCTTTACATAAGCAATATTGGAAGGATTCCTATTAGACAACCCAATGCACAAAGGTACCCATCTTTTAATGGAACTTGTTTTTCATGCAATAAATTTGGTCATAGGGCAGCAAAATGTAGAAGTGGAAAGAATCAGAATGTTGGATTCTTTGCTAAACAGTGCTTTACTTGCAATAAGTTTGGACATAGAGCTACCAAATGTAGAAGCCAGATAATGATGAAAATATTCAATATTGGTAGAATGATTCAATCTTTTGAAGGTTACTATCATATGTGAAATATATTCAAACATAAAGCTATTTAGTGCAGATCAAGGTCAAATGCAAATTAGGTTAGTTAGAAACATGTGTATTACACCTGCAACAAACCAGGACATATTGAAATTTTGCAGAAGCAAAAATGGAAACAAATCAGATCCAGAACAAAAGAATAAAGTTGTGAATAAAGTGGACCTTGTTGAAGTGAGAAAGGAAATGGAGAAGATTTGGAGGAAAAAGGAAGAACTTGAGAATAAGGATGAATCAAATGTATTTGGATCTGCATCTAGGGTAGATACTTCTAAAAACTAAACCCAATAATGGTTTTAGGGGGAGCAGTGACACATAAATATAACAAACCCTTGATATGAGAGGTGTCAAGTTGTGACACGAAGATATATGTTGTAAGGTTTCATTATGAAGATATTGAAGAAATTTTTGGAAAAAAATATAAACAACTAGAGAATTATGGAGCATTTTAGGCTTTACAATGTACTTTACAATGTTTATCATCTTTTTGGAAGTTGGAATGAATTTAATACAAAATTAGAGTAAAATATGTAAGGAATAAATTGAGAAATTAAGTTGAGTTAAAACAAATTTGCACATTTACAGGAATCAAATTGAGTTGAAGAAATTTGAAAGTGATTCAGAGAATTTGGGATCAAACCCTAGTTTTTGACGAAGCTTGAAAATGTATTTACTGTTATCTGTATTTTGTGGGTTTTAGTTGAAGATAAATTTCATTAGCATATACAAGTAATTTGAGGAAAATGGCCACTCCAACTGTGGTGGAAGTCTCTTAGAGACCCCAACCAAAATTCAAAAGGTTTTCCTTGAAATTCTATGAAATGGACCTCATGGGTACGTTCTCTCAGATTCTGAGTAGTGTTCTGCCCATTGAGGATACTAGAACTTATATTCATGGAAAGTTAGAAGAGTTTGACCACCAAGAGCTTAGCAATCAATGGTATAATGTATTGACAAGAGATAACCACTTTGTAAAACCTGAATTTGAAAACCTAGTTCAGAAGAAGCTGGATGTTTGGAATTGGTTCCCGAACTTTTCCAGTGAGATGGATGCAAAATTTGTTAGGATGGCACTTAGTAGGGTACATGAAATTTTTTTTTGGACAAGCAAAGTTGGGGTAATCACCAAGGAAGTAATTCAAGTCGTAACTGGTCTTTGTGACACTGGAATCATACTAGTGCTAAAAGCTATGAAGAATGATGTGGTCATGAAGCTAAATGGTGTCACATATGATGAGAGAGCTCTGACTACTAAAACCATTGCAAACCTAGCCATGAGATATGCTACTATTATGATTGGACAAAAAATATACTTTACCAATTGAGGAAATTTTGTATTTGCTACAACATTTTATACAACACATGAAATGGTAGTAAATGAGAGAGATTATGATCTATGTGAATTGCTTAGGGTGCAAGTTATGGAGAACCTATGCTAGATTAAGTCAAAGAAACACTCCTTCGAGTTTGGTACATTGGTAGTTTGTCTACTGTTCTATTTTTTGAGGGAGATACTAGGAAGGAAAAATATTATATGGGAGCACAACAAGCTGGTTGCACATCAAATATTTGAACACGTGAACAGTCTTGGATATTTCAGAGCACAAAATATTATATGGGAGCACAACAAGCTGGTTGCACATCAAATATTTGAACACTTGAATAGTCTTGGATATTTCAGAGCACAAAATAATGCTTTGACTAAATTCTTTGTAGTTTTCCAGAACAATATGTATGAAAGAGATAGGGTTCCCAAAAGCCTTGTAAGGAAGGATGCAAAGGAAATAACTTTTCTTATAACCACTGATGACTGCATCATAGAAGTAGTAGAACCCAAAAATCTTTGGATAGAGCCTCTGGGATATGAAATTGATGAAAAAATCATTGAGAGGTTCATTGAAATGTTGTTAAGCAATCCTAGGCATCCCTCTCTACCCCGACATGGTACATATGAAGAAAAATCTAGTGAAGTGCACTTGGAAAATTCTACACCCCTAGGAGAAAAAAGAGTAAATAAGAATGTTGAGGCATTCTTCCAGGCACATTCACTCTCTAAGCAATATGTTGATCTATTAAGGGAATATCTTGATGAGAGGAAGGCTAGTGCATCTGAACAATCCTCTAGGCCTAAAAAATTAGGAAGAATTTATTCTATTGCTACACCTACTTCTAGTGTTGCTACAATAGAGAAAGGAAAGAAGAAAGAACACAATACTTCTACATTAGTTGATGCAATTGCCTCTACTAATCCTAGTACTTGTTCTTTTAAAAGAAAGAACATACCCCCTGCTGCACCATCTGCTACACCTGGAGGAAGAGTAAAGAAAAAGGATAATAAGAAAAGAAGCATAAGTGATCTTGCACATGAAGAAATAGATCTTGGCATGCAAGAAGAGCAACAGTTGAAAAGGAATAGAATGAGCAATACTTCCTCTAGCAACAAAGAAGCAAAAACCAGAGTCAATATCTCAACAAATGAAGAAATTGAGGAAGAAGAAAATGCTTTCAAAATTCATGTAAATAAGAAGAAGAATGAAGAAGGCACACTAGATCCTAAGGAGGAAATTCTTGGCCAGTGATTATTTTAGTGGTAATATTCACTAATTGGCTAATAGTTGAAACTTGGGAATCCAAAATTGGCTAATATTTCAAGCTATAATGTGCCTTGAATTGCCACATTTTTACAAAATTTTATTATAGTCTTATTTAAATCGCCAAAGAATTTATTTTACTAAAAAAATTAAGTCAAATTTTTTTTGCTATATTTGATATATGATTATATCAAATTCACCTAAATTATATAAACTATAGTAGAAATTTATATTAATTTTCCAATAGCATATCATAATTATTGGTTACTTTATGGTGTAGGAGCACCAAGGTATTTGTGAAATGTTGATTCATGGATGTCTTTAGGTCAATTTGAGTTTTGAGTCTAGACTTCTTTAATAAGGTCATGATTGACCAATTCATATTTTATCAAGTCATGTGGTCTTTAGGAGGTTGGGAAGCTAATTTTGCAAAATTGACAAAATTGTGAAATTCTTGTCAAGGAAAAAAATGTAAAATGTATGCAATAAGAAAACCCAATAGTCATGGGAAAGATAGAGTCAGTTTAATAAATTTGAGTCAATTATTTTTGAGTCACCTAAGAGTTCATGGTGCTATTTTTAACCAATGTGCAAAAAGATGTAAAAATTGACAAATTGTTGTCAATCAAAAAGTTGCAAATTTGTGTAGGTTGGAATACCAATAGTCAAGGAAAGCAAGAAGTCACTTGGATTTGGTTGATTCAATTGATTCAAGGGGGAATGGGATTTAAAAACAGTGTGGATTTCATTGTAATGAACTCTTGATGGTCATTGAAGAAAAATAAAGTTTTTTCCTTCCAATTTCTCAAGTTTCTTCTTATTTTCTGTGTATAACTCATTGTTTCAGGTTAGATACAGATCCGTATTGTAGCATATTCCTCCAAAGGTTTTTGTATTCATTGGATAAGTGTGTTAACAACTAATTACACTTGGTTTGAGTGTTTGATACTATATTTGAAGTGTTTTATAACAAATTCTCCGTGACTATCTAGTTACACCCTACTTTAAGGGTTTGAGGCATACTTAATGGAATGAGCCCATTCCACCTTCTGTCATCACTATTTATAAGTGGAATTAGGCTCATGACAGCAGATTTAGGATGGTGGAGAGTAGGGTTAGCTTGTTTGGAAGTTTTAGAGAAGATAAGATGACTGTCTTGAGGTATTTTGGTGAGTTTTAGGCTTGAAATTGTTAGGTTTATGAAGGATTTTGATGAAATAAAGTTAGTAAAGGCTATAAAATGGTTTTGTGAGCTTGATAAGGTGTTTTGAAGTGTGTTGGAGGTGGTGGAAAAGTGGTGAGAGGTTGGGATTGTTAATTTTCAATAAACCCTACCCTAAATTGAAGAAAGTGAAGGTTTTTAGTTTAGAAGCTTTAATGAGGTTATGCCCACCAAAAAGTTGTTGATTAGAGAATTATGTCAACTAGTAAGAAGATCTAAGCAGCTTTTGAGAGTTGTTTGAAATATTTAAAGGCACTTTCTTTGGAAAAGAGACCTAATTGGTCTACTAGGATAGTGTGGATTTAAGGTTTTGTGTGAGATGGTCCAAAGTGACCCAATTTTTTTTTGAGATATGTTATAGTTCATCTTAAAGGGTATCTAAAAGTGAAGAGATTT
>VDFB02282618.1:0-2500 GCA_007258455.2 Sequoia sempervirens | reverse complement strand
AAGCATGTTGACGTGTGTGTTTGGGTTTCCCTCATTCTAATTCCACCCTACAAAGTTTTGGTGCCAACCTAATTTGAATTTGTAAATGCAAATGGTATATAACCGACTTTGGATATGTTTCAAAGTTGAAGATATTATAAATACAAGATGAGTTATTGATCAAATATGAGATACATGAGGTAAATGAGATAGTTGCAAGGTAGATGTGAAATTGTGATGAAAGTTTGGGTAGATTGATGCAAAATCTAATTGTGAGGTTCTAGAAGTAGTGATTTGAATGTGTACTCTATCATTCAAGCATGTATACAAGTAATTGAGCGAATTTTGGTGGAAATATTTGTTGCGTTGAGATTGCTTTCTCTCTATAACTTATATCTTCTATCTTCTTTGTATCTATGTGTCAGTGATCCCTCCGAGTGGTTAACCCTTGTTGGATAGTGATTCCTAATTTGGACAGTGAGTCAGAATCCAGATAGTGAGTCCTATCTTGGTAGTGAGCCTTCTCTAGTAGTGAGCCTTTTTTAGTCAGTTTTGTTATTCTCTATAGTGTGAGTTAATCCTCACCGTTGTTTTTCCCTTATTGGGTTTCCCATGTATATTTAGTGTTATTGTGTATGTGTGATGGTCTTTTAGTTTCTTCTTTTGCACTTAATGATTTATCATATTACCATATTAAAGGATTTGTGATAGATCTAATTTCCGGTGGAGGTCTTAAAGGTTAAAATAGGTGACAAATGATTCACCCCCCCACTTAGTTGTTTAGTTCAACATATGAAACTCATATGAACAAATCTCTAATTCACATCATATCAAGCCATGCTTTCTATCCACTCTTCTCAAAAAGTTCAATGTAGAACTACATTGAAGTTTTCGTAAGTTAAACAAACAAGATTCTAGTATATGTATTTGATAATATTTCATATAGATCTCAAAAACCACATATTAAGTAACATGATTAAAATGAAGAATTGACTCATTCTTCCATTAAAGGCCACAATACATAACATTTGCAAATATACATAGGTTACCAAAAGGGTTAAAAATCTAAATTTTGCACATGTTAAATTCAAGTGATTTACTAAATAAAGAAATTAGTACTTGTTAAAAGATCAAGAAATAAAAATTGCTTTCCTATCCCAATCAAAAATCTTGTCTCATTAGAGGGGATGTCATCTTGAACAATACATATATAGATTGCAATAGTACTCATAAGTCTTCCACTAGAACCTAATGGCACCACATTTAATTCTAGCAACACAAATTTCTATCTAAAGAATGGAAAATAGTTTTAAAATTTCTATGATTGCATGGGAACTCATCACAGGTTCAACTTATAGTTACTATAATATTTCTAGTTCGTTGGGATAGAAAAACTTTATTTTAGCAATGCTTGTGTTAAGACTTAAAGCCTAGTGCCATTTGAAACATATGAAGATTAAAATCAATAAGTTAACGCAAAGTTGTTTTTTCTAGTCCTAGTAGAGACAACACATGTCCTCAACATATGAGAACACTATTTCTTTTTTCAGCTCGCATACATGACAATGAAGCGACATCTCCCAACAAGAATCACAAGTTGTTCCCTAAAGGCATATTAAACCCTAACCCCCCAAACCTGAAAACCCTAATTAATAAATTCTTAAATACTAAAGTTGTGGAGCTTCCCTCCATTTTCCCTTTTACTTCTTTAGTTGATTTAAGAAAATTAACTTGTTGACACTACCGTCTCTTGAAGGTTTTTACAGTAAAAACATGTATAGAGCTTGAAGGAAAGGGAAAGAAAAAAGAGAAAAGAAAATTCTTACAATTTCCAATGAATTAATGTGTGCAAGATAGGCTTGAGTTGTGTATAGGCTGCTCCATTCAATATGATCATTATATTGAAACCCACAATTTCCTCAAATTATGTCAATCAAAATTTTCTGGAAGATTGAAAATCATAAAATAGGAACCCCCTTATCGCATTAGTTACTTTGAGAGCGGGAAACAAAACTTGTGGATAGTTGAAAGTCTAATAAAATAAGAACAAAATTAATATTTCAAAAATTCCACAAAGATCTAATCACTCACCATTCCAAAAAATCCAACATGTGCTTTTTGCATGTAACAATTACCTTAAAATAGAACTTTATTTACTTTGGCAAAAGATTTCCATTGAATTTTTTTTTTTAAATGCCAAAACTATGAAAAAAGGTGCATTATTCCGAATAATCTGCCCATAACACTCAAAGTTTCTAAGCCAATGAAATTTGAGAAAATTAATTTTTGAAAATTTAAAAAGTTATAATTTTTGCATTTTACTTTAGAAAAAATATATTTTTCTTTCGAAATAGAAAAATACTTCATTTTAATTGGTTGTCAAATACAACTTTTAATAACTAATTGAACCAAAAAAAAAACTCATTGCAATAGTACTAATGGGGACACATACTAATAATGGGGGAAAGTACTAATAATACATGAAACAAACTCCATCATTAATTAAAACTAGCAATCACAC